>JAQGAV010001101.1:0-23498 GCA_034691345.1 Phasmarhabditis papillosa | reverse complement strand
TATGTGAAAAAATTCCAATTTTTCAAAATGAGGTAGGACCCCTAACTTTGGAAAAATTTTGGACCTGGGACCACCCGTAACTTTGAGGAAATTTTTTTACCGACCGTCACTATTCCACCTATGTTCGTGAGATCTTCCTAAACTAATTTGATATCACTCATTCTTATTAAACCTGTTACCTAACGAGTTTATCTAAATTCTGTCTACCTAGATTTGATTATTATATTTGATCATTAGTTACATCATGCAATCATACTAAATTATAACTACTTACCTCACAGTTACATATAGGATTATCCTCATAGGTAGATTAGTACACGTCGAGTAACTTTAGTGGTCGTAATTAGGAAATTCTCGCTGATAAATTTCAACGCAAAAGTTAGGGTCCTCCATCCTCCTCCACCTGTTTTGACTTTTTCCTGTTGTAGACTCGCTATTTTGGTCTTATAAATCATTATTTTAAAAGAATCCTGATTTCCGGGGGTCCTCTCCAGAAATCCAGAGTCAAAAAATAGGGGTTATCCTTATATTTCAACTGGGTGTTCCATCTATAATTATTGTTAATCAGTTCAACTATGGGTTTATTTTCTACTTTATAGACGATGCTCCTTCCATTTCTCTAATGGATCGTCTGGAATTGGCCGAGAAACATAATCTAGTCAGTCTACAGGTATGTAAGCAAGTAAGATTTAGCCGAAATCATATATACCATAATCTTTCCAAAAGACCTACCTAAAATTTATATAGAACTACTTTGTGATATATTCGTCTGAATCTTTTACCAGAATCATTTAAACTGAAATAACCGTTTTACATGACATTCGTATTGCCTTCCGAAACGAAGAGATATTCATTTTCTATTACTGGAGTTTCCAGGCCCGTTCGCAATAATCTTGTTTAGATTTTCTTTCGTTTGTAAATAATTCATTGCAGGTGGCCTGTTTTGAGAGATTCGGTAACATGACTGAGAACGAATCTCGCAGATTCAGAGAAGAGAACCGTTCCCGTATTAGAAAACTTTCTCATAATACACTAAGAAACCTGTTAAGTGCCTAAATAATGGTTTTTATTTGATTTGTTGATCTCCTATTGTCATGTTGTTGTTTTTTTTGTTAAAAATATACTTCTGTATTTGGTTTCGTTATTGAGTGTTTTGTTGGTTTTGCTAGAAATTTCTTCTTGCTGTAAATATGTGGAACATGATGATGTAGAACTTTGTAAACAAACCATTACAAATATGGCATGATACAAAAGTACGATACCTGCCATACAAGTAGTATTATGGAAAAAGGCAACATTTTTATTCTACAAAAAAATTGGCTCAGACGCTGTGCAGGTTATCCATCCTGTGTCGAAGGCGCCACGTTGGGTTCGGTCTTATTCAGACCACGCGCTTTCCAGCGACTCGGACATTACACGAGTTACATCATTGCCGTCTTTATGCACCCAGCGGGGATCGAACTAGAGACCAGTCTCTTATCAAGCGAGACGCTTACCACTGCGCCATGCCTACATGATCTCACTGCGCATATATAAATCATAATACTTACAATTTGGAATGCACGAGGAGAAATGAAATAGCATACTATTAATTAGAAAACGGTTTCATAAACTTATTTATTATATATACTATATGTTTGAAAAGAGACAATAATTTTGGTCACTGGAGACTCGTAACTAATTGAATACAATATATTGAGCACCATGACTGCTAATGAAAGACCTGAAGAATGGAATGCAATGATGAGGGAGATTATTATTATTATTATTACAAATAATATTATGAACATTAGTAGTAAGTAGGTAAACAATAATGAATGAAACACATTGAATGTGAACGAAAGAAGTAAATAGATCTAAGATTAAATGTCTCTGTCTTGGAAAGTTATTATCAAAAAGAAAACGCAATGTCTACGATAGTTAGATATTTTGTTGTATTGTTAGTTTCAAAACAGTTTTATATTCTTTCTGTGACTATCGCCTAGCCTGTGGGTAATAAACGCTTTGATTGGGTTGGGTAAACGGCCTCCATTGGCTGGAGTTCCTTTCCTGATGAGCGTCGAATTCTCGTTGAGCTGATTCAAAGTTGGTTTGGGCTTGCTGACCTGTTTCCCGGCGCATTTCTCTACGGGTGCTGTAGACACTTCTTGGTGAGGAGGTGGAACGCTAAATATTTTAAATATGAAACAAATATACTAATTATTATCGGTGGCCTTCCCTTCTTTTTGAAATAAATAAGTAGCTATATTGTTTCCACAATGGTTATACATTTTGCCAGCTCATTTTTATTTAGAACTAAATATGTTACATTTAAAAAAACCCGTGCAACCTAGAAAAAAAATTAAACTTTCACGAGAGCTTGCTAACTATAGTTAGACTATAGTCTAGTGCTAATAAACCAAAGAGGGTGTAACAGCGATGTGCGGAATTTCGCATCCGCTTTCCGCACTTTTTGTAAAATGGAGTTCCGCAAATCGCTGTTGTGAAACATTAACCATTTTTAGAAGTAATCTTATTTTCACCATTGCTTCTTTAAAACCAAACTAACCGGACTTGGAGGAGCTTCATAAATGGAGTCGTCTCTGTTATTAGAACGTTTTCTTTCTCCCCTCGGAGCACGCACCATCTTAGGAGTTGTGGTTTGCGAAGCGGCATTTACCGAAGACTGAAAGAAATGTATATATAAGCAAGAGTAAATATTTATATATACCACATAGTTTGTCTTGAATAATCCAGGGATGAAAAATGGCCGGGCACTCCCGTTTTTAAAATTTGTCACCTCTGGGAGAACCGACAGAAATTTAATCATTTGGGTTTGTAGTTAACATGATTTACGTTGTCGTATATGTTCAATAAAGAAAGACGAGAATTTATAGTGTTATAAAGTAATGCTGCTTTTAATTATCGTATGTCTCGAAAAAAAAAATCAAAAACATTTAACACTTACCTCACTGTTCCTACGTTCCCTCCTGGTTCTACGTCCTACAGGCTCGGTCATTCCGTAGTCTACTACGTAAGGGGTGGGAGTGGTGTGGGTTGGTGGAGCGTCTAAATATGTATTATTTTGAGTAAATCAATAGCTCCGTTAACTAGAAGTTCAGTAAATAGCTATAAAAACAACACTGCCCTACCAGTTTGAAACATTGAGCTTCAAGAAAAACGAAAGAATTGTATTTTGAGTGAGAATGCAAAAATGAGAATCATTCAAGTTACACTTAGTATAGATGGAAAATCTTACTCACCCGATTTTCCGAATGTGTTCATAATAGATTAAGTAGTTTAATTTTCTGATAAGTATATTTCGGTATATTTTACAAAACTTACTAATGGCCAAATAGTTTGGCGGTAGAGAATGCAATGGCTTAGGTACTGAATAGGTGTACGAAACGTGTTGGTAAATGCTGCAAACAGTAAGATTAAAGTGCTTGAATTCAGTTTTAGGAGTTGATTACGCGGACTGTGGTGAGAAGCTAACGAGAAGTTCGGTAACTGTTTCTCACTCTCCGACCTTGTTAAAATTGATCAAACAACCCACGAAGAAAATATACACGTTTTCTCACCTTTCCGCCGGATGAATGGCTCTTCCTGTTGTCGGAATGTAATAGATAGAGTCGTCCTCTTCTCCATCACAGAAGAATTCGCGGCAATCAAAGTTACGGGCAGAAACAGGCAGGTACTCGGCTATTAGCAGCATAAGGCTGCAAAGATTACAGTTATTATTATTAGTAACAATGTGGGAATCTGACGAATCGAGAACACTAGTGTATGGCAGTCACAGAAATCTGCAGTTTCACACAATAATAATTTAACATTTTATATCTTCCTGAAATCTTAATCAACAATAATTTTTAATCGACTTTACCGTATTCCAGGACATAAAATACACAAACAGTAGTTTGTTTCGATGCTTGATTTTGAATTAAATTTGTTTATAAAAAATAAAACACCAGGTATATAAACGTTGAAGGGGTGTAACTTACTTTGGTAGAATGAATAGATAGTGAATTAAACAACAGAATGAATTCACCACAAGTACCTTCCAGATATGTAGAATTATAGGAGAATCAATGAAGAAGAATGGCAGGTACGAGACTACAGGGAGGGCACAGGCAACTAGTACAGGCAACATAGTCGCCTAAAATGGTCGAATTAAGGCTCGGCTGGGAATTATGTTCTTTGTATGACCCCACAAGGGTGACAATTTGACGAGCAAGTATGGGCGGTCCCGGAACACCTAGTAGTGATTTTCATCACTCTTTTCTTCTAAATGTAAAGAATTTGCTACCGGTCTGGGAATGCCCATTGCCAGACCTGTCACCTTATTCATACCATACCAATAGGGCTCTCAATTTTTTATATTTCGAAGAATTACGAAATTAACACGATTATTTTTAGAAGACTAGTCCAAAACGTAAAATGAGAACTACTGGAGGGTGCAGAGATTTCTTTCAAACAAATGTTTCAAACTCTCCCGTTATGATGATAGTTTTAGACCTTCAATGTTTATTTTTCCGATTACCTCAAATACTATAATATTACCTGGTAAGAGTACTGTATTCTGGCCGTGATTCTCATTTCATTCTTTCCGGAGACTGAATATGAGTAGCAGAAAGTCATAACAATGACGGATGTGAGAGCGTTTCCTATAAATAATATATATATATTAGACACTTTATTATAAATATAAGGTAAATAAAATTAACTATCACCCTCTGAAGTCATTTATTTGCATGTTGCCGCTGATTGTAAACTATTTTGCTAATAAGTTAGCTTACTAGGGTACACATTCGTAATAAATGAAAGTTTGTTTCTATTACTCAGCCTTGGTTCTTGGTTATTTTAAGCAATTTCAAATCTTTAATGTCTCGTAATAGATACAGGTCGACATTACCATTAACAAATTCAATATTCGTAACTCACCAGCTAGTATCATTGTGAATGTAACAACATTCATAGGTACATTCCACATAACTGCGTAACCGGTGGTTTCCATAACCACTGAAATATTAACTTTGGCTAAGCAATTTAACAGCTCTTCTCCCAACAGTGAATTATCTGCTTAACAATGTTTCGAAAATGCAATTTAATGAAACAATTGCTTCAAAGGAGTTATCACAACCACAAATGATTAATATATGCAAATAGGACTTTTCGAATGTAAACAAATGAAAAGTGTTGGTTTTAAAATAGTAATAATATAACTATACTTGTTTTCTAACAACGTTATTAATTATTGTTCCTCTTACCTAGGGCACTAGTAAGAACCAACAGGAAGACTAGAGTCGGTTGTCCGAACAGAATCAATGCCATACCAAACAGAAGAAGGATGCCAACCGCCAGGGCAATAAGAACCAACGAAGTTAACTAAAATAAAGTATTTGTAACTGAAATGAGAACTTGTTGTTATTTACTTTTGATTTGCAAAGTGATTTATTGGTAATTTTTACGGACTAAATGTTGAAAGTGAAAAGTAGATGATATTTTCTATTTGCAATCGAAATGCGAAAATTTTTGTCTAGAATTGTCAACATGGGATTGTCAGAAACCACTGACCTTGATATCATGATCCAGCGAGATAGTGAATGGAGCTTCAATAGTAAGCGGCAAATGGGCGGAGCGAGCGCGTTCTTGAAGGAAAGCAACTAGGTCTGATCTGAAATTGTATATGTCGATTCTAGGTTGCCCATATTGGTATTTTGGAAACATCATTGTTAGTTGCGTATAAAGGGAAGCCTGGAGTTTCGAAACGGTTGCTATTTAGATGGACAAGTTCGAATCAACTTATTGTTAGCTCTATCAGTATGATTATAGTTACACTCTCTCACCTTTTATCTAATCCTTTATCAGTTAGTTCTAGATACATTCTAGTTCTAAGAATCTCATTCTGATATCTGTCAAAGATGACGTCACTTGCGAATCTCTTGTAGGGATCCGTTGTGAGGAAAACGAGGTTCACAACAGGCACGAAGGTTTCCTGAAGATGAAGTATATTTAACATATGAAATAGTTATACATGATATTACAACATCAACACATCTGAATAAAACAACTCGTCTTGTTATAGTTTACAATTATTATTGCAACTTACTGAATTAATATCGTAGACACTGTTCTGTTCAAACTTTGCAAATTCACTAAGCCAACTAATAGAACGGGATGCATAGCCGTCGGCCTGAAAAAACGATTTAGTAAAATCTCTATATTATTCTCATAAATTATAGTCGTAAGTGGATGTTTCACAAATAGTTCAATTTATAGAAGATAGTTGAAGATAATAGGCTTAGGTGTTTTAGCCAGTTATTAAACTTACCACCGTAGATTCTAGCATTTCTCGAATAGCTGTTGCGACATGGTCGTCGTTGTAGTCAACGTGAGCATCGAAAATTAGCTGAAAACCACGTCATCATTAAGGTTTTCCATAAACTTAGGATTATTTACGTTTTCATTTTATTACAAGTAGTGGGCACATGAGTCAAGTCTTTATTAAAACAATATCTCTCGTATAATATATAAAAATAGGATTTGTGTTATCCCACTACCTCAACAATCTGGTTTGTTTTTCCGAACATGCTTCTATAATGATCAATGAAATGACTGGCTGCTGAGCCAGTTGGAACAAAGTGCTCTTCGCGAATTTCAACTCTAAAAATTATATATTAATACAGGTTCAATATATTCACATTCGATATCGGATTAGGCAACTTAAAAACTACTACTTTGCTCTCATCTGTCCATCTTTTCAAACTAATAAAGCATATTAATCAAACATGAGAAGATGTTCATAGAAAAACATTAAATAGGTTGACTGTGAAGTTTTACCCCATTGGATCATCTTAGAAATCGATATTACTTACTTCATCTGAGAACATCCCCAAATAGATGTTAATATAAAGGCAGTTGCGAGGAAAAGTGTAAAATATCTGATCTTAGGAGATATAAGATTAAAGGCTACAGTTCTAGTTAAAGAAGGTCTGTTGTCGATTAAACGGTCATGGAGATTGAAAAGTGATTCTTCGTCTAGATTTGCGACTGATGGAGCTGAAATATATATGATAAGTTTATCAGATATTGTTGTTCTATTTTAACAGATTAAAGAAAAAGATGGTTGGTCTGATTAAAGAAAAAAAAACTATAAACACTTGCAATATTTAAAATAGCCTATTTATCCTATAATTTAAATTCCCTTCTTTTTGAACATTCATTTTTGGCGTTTTCACTTTTATAAACTAGAAGTTTTGCAACAAAACCTAACCATAAGTAGCACTTTTGCAAAGAATAGTAAACCTTTTATGCAATCTAAGTTCTTGTTAATCAAGAAGATAATACTATTTTCGTTCAATATTTTTGGTTACTACATCTTAAGTACCTGTGAAATGGGTATCTCCAGTTTTGAAAAACTGATACCACTTTACTCCTTTAACCTCGCGACGGCCCTCTTTGTAGATGAAGATGGCAATGAACCTAAGTATTAGAATGATGTGAATAAAACTAAAAATTACAGAATTGCAGAATTTTCGCACTGCTTGTAACCTGTTTGTTAGTTTTTCATAAACTAAGAAATTTTTACTTTGTTCGGGTGAATATACTTTTTCGGTCAACTCAAATTTTATAAATAGAGTTACGACATTCTTAGAAAGTATTATGCCTAGTTGTGAATCCTGAATGACGGGTTTAGTTGGTTAATAATTGTATTTTTAAAGAAACCTAATTCATAGTTTACTTACAAAAAGCATAATATTACAGATATGAAGACTCCAGCCGACAGAGCAATGAATGTAGCCTGCATATGGATGTTAGAGGAAGAAACGAGTGCCATAAATGCTGAAAGAAAACAAGAATATATATTCTATGACTTCTAGGCAAGAATAACTAGTTTATAACTGCTATGTAAGTTAAAAGATTTTATGAAACAATCAGTTTGTTCGAAAAATAAATTGTTAATGTATTTATCTAGGTGGTGGCAAAACTTGTAATAATCGACAACAATTATTTTATATCTTGAAATTTTTTTTCGGCTTACTATACAGCCTATTTTTTCTGATACTTACCAAACGTGACTGATATCACAATGGCGGCGGCTAGGATTCCGGGTCCGTCGTGGGCAAAAATGAAAGCTATCTTCTCTGTAGGATGAGTAGCTGCGAAGGAAAAACGAGACCAACACTGGTGAAGATGCAGCGATAGAAGTACTCCGATAGCTAAAAGATTATGAATTAGTTAGAGGTGAGGTCTAAAACTAAGTCGAAGACAATAATAAGGTTAGTTATTCAAAAGATTTAAAGGCTTAACCATTACCCATTTCCGCAATATGCATAAATAGAACTAATGTTTCTTTTTTTACCTTCTCTTTGAAAATACATCTTTTCTAGCAAGTAAATGTTGTTGACTGTATTACACACAAATAAACAAGCGTTTTGTAGTTTACTCAAAAGGGACACCGAAAACAGTTGGAAAAATGGAAAAGAATCCTTCAGACAATATTGGCAATATTGTGTTTACTGAATGCAATTCTGATAGTATTGCTATTTTGTAATGTAAACATATACAGTTAATATATAGTAACAGGAAAAACTGTCCCATTTCCCACCCTTAGTAGAATGAAAGAGTACATTAGTTTTCTACCATTTTGTTTGTAACTAGTTATTCAACGCTTAACAATATTGACAATCTGTCTTATTGTTAGATATATCTCAATTGATGTATTTATATCTAAAGACAAAAATTTAATAACACTAATTATTAGTAACCAATTGCTCAATCGAACGATCTAGAAACATTTAGATCCCTCCGGCACGCGCTAATGAATATTAGCAAGGTGTTTTATATTTATTAATAAAAATACTGGTGCATGATGAGCAACCATTATTTAAATATAAGTACGATATATAATGAAAAAGGGATAACCCTTTTATAGTATAGTAGACTAAGTAATAGAACAAAAGTTTCTTTTCTCAAATTCTCTTCGAACAGACATTTCTTCCAGTAAATAAATGTTCCTGACTGTATTATACAAGAGCCAGCAAGGTTATTGTAGTTTTGCAGATAAACACCAAATACAGTTTGAAAAATTGGAAAGAAACCTTTAGGCAATATAGGCAATAGACAGATTTCTGTTCGTTGCTTACTGAATGCAATTCAGATAGTTTTTCTTATATGTCAACATATACAGTTACTATTTGCAAACAGGAAAACTGTCTACAATTTCCACTCCTATTGAAATGATACATATACAATGCAAATGTTTCTACCATTTTATTTGTAACTAGTTATTCTAGGCTTAAGAATATTGATAATCAGTGTCAGATGTATCGGAATTGATGTGTCATACAAAGATGGGGAGATGACTAATTTTTATTAACTAATTGCTCAATCGAACGAGCTACAAAAGTTTATGTCGGCTAATTTAGAATGAGTATTAGTATATTAGCAAGGTGTTTTATATTTACGAATTTAATTATTCGTGCATGATGAGCCACCATTAGTCAAATATGAGGCAGATGCATAGATCAAAATGCTATTTGTCAAAAACTAACAAAGTAAAGAGTTTGTATTTATATGAGACTTAATCACAGATATTTGTTCGACAAAAGATTACATTTGGCCAAACAATATAAAGGAAAACTCCGAAAAATTAATTGTGTCGGTTTGTGCTGTTAAGGTGATCAAGTTCTCCACAAGCAAAATTATAATCTAGGTAGGAAACGACAGTTTGGGTCTTATTTTTGCCTTACGTTATCTCATTCAGCTGATATACAACTAATTGTAAGGAAGCCCCACAGAAACACGCATAACACACGTAATAGAGTGGGATTAACGCATATTTTGAGATATCAGAAAAATATTAGAACTTATGATGTGTTTTTTAACAGAAATATTATTGAAAACATATAAGTTCCTCGTCTTTTTTATCGTTGGTTACAATAAACAAGATAGTTATAAATTAGGTTTAGTTAAGATACTTGGAGTAGAATTGTGCAACCACCAATAGAACAATTGCGAAAGTAAGTTAAATGTTTATCTTAAATAAAACTGAAACCATTTGTAGCTCCTTCTCGTTAGAATAACTAGTGGTTTAGGTTGTGGTTTTTTAGTGTTAGCAAAAACATATGAAATTGTCTATAGAGCGCAACTATACACCATATCACCCAAGATATATTATCATCGAAGTTTACTAAAAAACTTTAAAAGAAACGAAATTTAACAAAAAACCCCTAAATAATTTACTTACCGATAATTATGAAAAACACGGGCCAGACAACCGGATTCACTGATTTGACAAATAGAAGTGAGACCGAGGCACCTCCAAGACAGGAAAGGACCAGAACTAGAGCAGTGATAAATCCGACTGAGGGCTTCGTCTGGAATGAGTTTAAATACTTTTACAAAATTTTTATTTTTCAGTTTCACTGTTTACCATAAGTTAAAACATTTGATTCTCTCTGAATTTTGAAATTTTCGCGATTGAAACATAACTTGCCCTCTTCAAATGTCTTGCTTCTCACAAGTTCAATAATTTACAAACAGACCTGGTAAGCATTTGGTCCCAATGTGGCTAAGAGGCATATAAATAAGACAATAATTGCAGATGCTGGCAGAACCGATACAACTGAGCACATTGAGCTGACCATTTCATTTGTAAAAGTGACTGGAGACCAACCGAAGATGGAAACATTTGAGGCACTGGTGAGTTTGATCTGAAAACATTTCTGTTTATTATGGAGCAGGTGGAACATCAAAAGTGAAGTTTCAATGGTTTAACCGTTTGGAACAAGATATTACGTTTTCGTATTTTTAGTTCTAACCAATAAGTTATTTGAGTTTAGTTAAACTAATAGTTTATTAGTAACTCATAATGGGGTTTGCTGACTATGAGAATCTTGTTATCTTTATTCTAGTTAAGTTTAGAAAAAAACATTAAGTGTTATCGTTTAATTTCTAACCAACCTGATCATTAAAGTTCTCAATCCATGCCTGCTTTTGTGCTGGAGTAATATCTTCACGAAGGTCGAAAGTCATCAGAAGGGCCTGGGCTCGATCAATTGCTCCATCGGTATCAGTCTCAACGCCTAGAATTTACAACTAGATGAACATTTTCCCAAAATATGAATCTAGGCCAGAAACGAATGTTTCTATGTAGTTGAAATAATCTAATTAAATGCATCTCTAGTGGTATTAGCGTTTGTAACATAAATGTGAACCTCTATCCATTAAACTTCTGGTTTTTGTCTTACAAAATACATTATAAATACAATAAATACTAAAAATATAAATACACATTATAAATATAAATATACCTCCAATAGCTGCTGCAAGATATGCTCTACTGATGTTTCTTTCATCTTTGGTCATACTGACAAATGTCTCTGGATAGGTGAGAGCAACCTGGAAACCGCATTTAAGAAATTGAGTCGAAACAATTTGCTGTTGTCGTGAATATAACGTTACTGTGGATTTTGTTTAATACTCAATATGTAGACTACCTGAGAGCTTTTTCTGATAATTTTATCAACCATTTCTTTCTCGTTTTCACAGTCGAAGGGGCACATCTCGAGAAGCTGAACGACCGTTTTAAATGGAAAAAGTATAATTAGTACTCTAGTTAGATATACATATGTTCTCTTTTGTATACAATTTTGTAACATTTAAAACAAACAAAAAATAAATGAACCCATGGATAAAGTTGTCGACTAAAGGTCTGACTGGCACTCTATGCAAAGATTCAATTAGGTTTTTGATGTTTTCATATCGCACATTCTAATTGTTAAATAATAGTAATAACTGTTATTGTCATTGATTCCTACACTTGCCTCTTTGTGACCAGTAGGAAAATCTTCGAGCTTCTTCTTTAAGGTCGAATATGCCAGAACGGCATCTCTTCTCAGAATTGTGTCTTTGGAATGACTAAATAGATAGGATTAGGTACCTTAACTACTCTACATCAGCTGCTAAGTTAACTAAAAAACACAGGAATATTCCAATTTTTACCGCTTTGAAGAATGTTGATAACAAAAAAGGAACGGTTTCACTGGCTTATATTTAATAATAAATCTTTTATTCAGAAAACATGATTGTTTTTATCTGAAGTACTCACCCCGTTCTTAGTAGAACCGCAAAACTATTTTCGTTGACAAAGTCAAATGTTTTGAACTGTGGGTTACTGTAGTTAAAGTGCGTGATCGGTCGAAGTCCTAAATTATAGACAATAATAGAATAAAACAGGATTATAAACTTGTAATACAAATATTTCCTGGGCAAAATTATTATAAAACACATTACTTCTTTTGAATATTAACTAAAATACTCACCGACGTTCTTATCCTTCGCATAATCTTTACCAAAAACAAATGGAAATGGACCTCCAATGTAGATATTGTTATGGTAGAGAATAGGGCCTAGCAGAGCAATACAGAAAAAGAATGTAAAGGCGACAAGCTGTAAAAGAAATGTAGGATCTATTAAAAAAGATTGAATTAATGAAACGGTTTTTTAAAATATTTATACTTCTGCATTTACTATTCAAGAAAAGAATCGAGAAACTGCTCTTTTTCTAAAAGTATTTTAATATATTGTTTTTTAATACAGTTATAAATAAAGTTTTATATGCATATTGAGTGTACTTACTCCTGAGATGGTTCGGTGGTTAGCCATTCCTTTTCCAAAACACCACAATAGCTTCCGAGTGTACTTCTCGATAAGACGACCGCATCCCATCGGCTTGCTACCGGAAGAAAAATCTGAAAAAAAGAAGTATATAGTTTGTGTTAAGAGCAAGGATAATGTTTAATATAAAAATTTAATGCATTTATGCAAACCAAAACTGCTTTCTTTAGCCTTTATGTACTGTAAAAGTGCTCACTGTAAAAGCTAGAGCAGCTAGTTCTTTTGTCAGTCCAACTGTTCATTCATATCAACTAGTAGGCTAACATTCGCATTTTCTTACCCTCATACGCTTGCCAAACCCTTGGTAAATATCTGCTAATCCTAGGGAGTCCCTTTTATTAGTAAATCTTGCTAACCTGTGTTAACAGCTGCATATCTTGGTATTTCTACTTTCTGTATATAATGAGCCATTTGCATTTCATTAGTTATCCTTCTAACTAGCGCTCTTTCTTTCTCTTTTTTCAGCTCCTGTCGGTCTAACGTAGTGGCTACTGATGGTGGCTCCTAGAAACAAAGAAAAATCATTTAGGATTTAAATATAGCCCCATTGTTTTATAGGCATTAATTATAAGATTCGTTTTCAAGCAAATTTTTATTCTAATATTTGTAATAAAGCAAACTGAAGCCAAATAAGATTATAAAAAGTTTAGAAAAGTATAATTTAGGAAAGAATATGCTGCAGCATGTTAGTATTCTCAGAAATTCATAACCCTATAATCGGCAAATAGTAAATCTTCGCACCTCTACATAGCTTGTTCTTTCTTGTAATGGTATATGGGTCTTCTTCTCAACAGCTACTCTAATTTCGCCTTTTGATTCCATCTCTTTCTCGTCTTCCGAAGAGGATGAAGCACTAGATGATTCCGGTATCTCCGGAGGCGGACAGTCCTGAAAGCCAGTTCGTTGGTAACAAAATTTTTAAAAAAAATAGTATAATCGTTTTCAATTGTTTTCTTTGAAATAGAAACCTATAGAACTAGATACTATGCAATCAAATAAGAGATTCTACAAATTTTCTAGCGAAACATTTGCAATAGACTATCGAGTCATTATTTCCGAAATATGATTATGTTTACATTAAGTTAATAAAAAAGGATTTGGGCTTGCTCTATGTTATATTGATTATCTGAAATGCTCAGTTAGACTTTTGATATTCCAAAAATGTTTGTAATAAGAATTTTACCTCAGGCAATCAAACTTGCTAAAGTCTTTGTTTCTTTTCCAAGAACTACAAACTCATTTATTGCTTCTTCATAAGGTGCTAAAGCAAACTTATTCGTCCAAGGTTCCCACTGATTCCAGTGTTGTTCCTATTTTGGCCGAGCTGTCGCGATATTTGCAATTTCCTTTTACTTTTCAAAATATATCAGGGTGGAACACCGAGTCTGTCGAATATAGTCTATCTTGTAGAGTATTAGGTTGAGGCGAGAGACAAGTCCACCCCATAAAGACAGAAGGAGACGCAGAGACATTTTAGCCGTATAGCGCGTTGTCTGATTAGGGCGCAGAGTGATAAGACAGCACTTTGTCGCCTTGACCTGGAACCTACGAATTCCGGTGCCTCCGGCGGCGCTATCAACAAAATCCCCGTCCATTGTATATTTTTGAAATATTAATGTGATATTGGTGATAATTTGATATTGTTGTGGGATCATTAACACATTCCGCCAGCTTTGCTGTGCCAAATATGTGAATAATGACCAGATTGCGCCATTTTTGGAATGGGATAAAATGGTGTTGAAATCAACTGAATTATATTTGTCTGAAGGTATAGAGTCAGCTAGAGCAATCATTTATATTTTACGAATCGCCGCTTTGGTTGGAAATGACTGTCTCTTTTCTCACAATATGCTCAGCGGTCACAGATGGTTATTTGTTAACTCAAATCAGCTAAATATAGCAATGGAACACGAAATAGTTGAGTGCCTGCTTAAAAAATGTATTTCTAATTTTCTAATCACAGTTATCTAGTCAGTATGAAAGATGGTACATATAATGGCTCGAGGAGAAGTGATACCTATCTTAGAATTACAGTTTAGCTTTGCTAAACACCAAGTAAAGTTAACCAGAGGAAAAAAAACGCAATTGTTGAAAAATCCTTGAAAAGCTTAAAAAGTAAATGTTTCTGCAGATAACAAGTGTAATAAATGGGCGAAATTAGATCAGCAGGCTGAACGAAATGAAATGAATTGGCGCAGTTAACCTGTGAGTAGATAAATCCTTTTCTCGCAGAGGAGTAACTAGTTTTAGAATGTAAAACGATTAGTTGATAGAAAAGTCATTTAGCTGTAAGTGCTAAAATACCTTAGAACTTTACCGGTGTTAGGTTGTTGTTGTGTTTCTATAAATAGTGCAAAGTAGAATTGATACGTTTACCCATTTTGGTCATCTTTATAGTCTTTCTCAAAAGTAAAAAAGCCGTGCCGTCTGCATAATGTTCTAAGAAAATAGCATACTTGAAAAAAGTTGAAGCGAAATGATTGAATTTAACTACATATCTGTGACTTTCCTACTTATAGTATTTTGTCCAAGAGCATTATTCAGAGGAACTATGAATACAAAGTATATTCATGATTAACTTGAACATTTATATTTTATTGTAAAGTATCTATCTATTTCTGAATATAAATCAAAGTCTACAGATTATGTCCCGCGAATCTGCTAGTCAAAATAGAATTTAGCAATCATTTTAAGAAAGAAAAAACTGAGAGATATTTTGAACGGCATAAGAATATACAGAATAGCATTTAATGCTTTAAGTATTTAGTTTCAACTACGGCATTTGCTTTACTGTGATATGCGCGACAAATAGTTTATTGGTATTTGAAAATGGTAGAAAAAACGCTACTTAAAAGGAAGCCGACTAATAAACATAAATGTAAAGTCATTAAACAAAAAATAGACCTTTATTTATATTGAAAAGTAACTATAGAGTTAAATAACATTTTATTATAAGGGATCGCTCTCAGACTTACAAGATAGGAGTCATGGTTTGCAATTGCCGAGGGAATACCAAAAATAAACAAAATATTAAGCACCCCACGTAAAATAGATTTGAACTCCAATTTTTATAGTAAAATGCTATTTCTAATAAATCTTTATAAAATAAACTCACAGGTGCTCTTTCTGGACTGACAGTTCTCTGTATTCTTATACCAACTGGGGCTCCCCTTTCTGCATCGAAGGGACAGTCCCTATCACTTTGTTTGCCGTGATAGGACATCTGAAATTAAACAAAAGTTAAAGTGAATTAATTTTACATATTTAAATTATTATAAACATAGAGAAATGTCAACCAGAATGCATAATCGAAGAATGCCTTGGTAGAAACACATGAATTTTCTATTTTTAATAAAGGGAGATAAACAAAAGCAAATGCTGCAATGCTCGTTACCAGGGCTGGGAATTTCGCGGGTCGGGCCGTGCCGAAAATATGGGAAATCAGCCCGGGCCGGCCCGAACTAAAATTTCAGAACAATTTTCAAAAATAGTTCATATCTAATTATATGATTAAAAGCCGAAACTGAACTATTGAAGCGTCTGAGTTAAGGAACATATCTAGCTTTGGAGTTAGTTTTGGCGCTCGAAGCAACGCCAGTGAACATTCACAACTATTTAATTGGTTAAAATGAAGTTTTTTATTATTCTATGTTTATTGTAATGTCTCATATAATAGTGGACCGGCCAGCCTTTTCCCAGCCCTGCTCGTTACTTGACATAAGTGTATAACTAGTAAAGCTAATTCAATAAGAAGAGAGAATGTATAACTAATATCTCAATAGAAATGTCTTAATACAAACAAGACCACCCCTGTTTAAATGAATCGTTCTTTCTTAACTTAATGAATATAGATCAACTATTGTAGATATATGCAAAACGATTAAGTGCTGGTGTAAACAGTTGACTGTATAATATCATAATAGTGGTTTGTGACAGTCTCGGTTGGACCAGCCGACTCAAGGCCGAGAAAAGGGGCGGCCCCTAGAGATATAGATGCAATTATAAAAGGATAACACATTTTACATATACAAAAGGCGATAGAAGGGATCAGTACTGAATTAGGCTTTTGCATGAGGGGAGGTCTTTTTCGTATGCTGCTACTCAGTTTCGTGGATGTTTAACAGAGGTAGAACTTCAAAGTCTAAACCTTTGCACAAACAGATTAAAGTAGAACACTAGTCTACAATACTGTATGTAATCACTATGAATTAAATGCTGAAAATACAACTTTTGCCAGTTGAACCTACGGGGTTATGTTCACAGTAAGATGTTTAACAACAACATATTATGTAACATTTGAACTGTTGTTTCAGGGAATTTTTATGATTTCGTTTTTGTGGATGTGCAATATTTGGCCCATATTCGAAAAATTACTGGACCAGCAAATTGACTTATATTTGGGTGAGGTCCAAATCCTACAATGTAGCAATACCATAAGAGTGACTGTACCTTAAAATGTGCGCAATTTTCTACTTTGTCGCGTGAGAGAGTTCAGATAAAGGAGTTAATGGGATTATATGAACAAAAGATAACAAACAATCATTTTCTCAACTTTTGCTCATTATGTGTTTACCGCACATTGTAAAAGATTCATAAATTATTTTATTGTTTTGTTTTATTTACTCTTGTTGCATGACAAAATGTTCTGTTGAATATTATATAACACTTTTGAGCAATAGTTTTAAAATTATTGAAAGTTTAACTACCCTATTTTCTAAGTCTACTATTTGCCGTTTGTAGCTGGATAACCTACATTTCGAAATAAGGTTAAAAAGAATTACCAATTGTAAAAAGGTTTTCTTTATAGGAGGTGACCGAGCTAGCTCTATCGCAAGCAAGATGCTTCTTCTACTTGTGTTGTATTTACTGTTCGGTTAGTACATTGCTGATTGCAAATTTGTTCATTTATGAACATAATGATAAATGTCATATGAAAGCTATGTTATGAAAGATTTCGGGTAATGAACAATTTAATCTGCTTATGAAAAGCCCTGTGTTAGATTGACACCCTTGGAATATGTTTCCTTACTTGTCAAGTCTAGCTCCTAGTAGATTTCTTATGTTTCTCGATCTCAAATATTATTTGTATTCTTTTAATGTAATCGGGAGTAAGTCGGCCCGGACGTCGGCACAAATGACCCGATTCATCGTCTCGCCAATATCTCTAGCACTTTATTTATCGCTTTAGTAGCTCATGTGAATACTATTCCTTCAATGAAGTATGCAGTACAGCAGCAAGATAGTCCTGTACCAATAAACTGTGTTATTATTGGAGACTACCAAACAATAAATGCAAACGATCCAGGCAGCATGAAGGCAAGTTTTGAAGCATTTGAATAATAACGTTCTGTATGAATTTTGAACAATGTTCAAATTATTTACCTTTAAAACATTTGATATTTAGGAAAACGACTTGATTTCGCAAGTGATTCAAACTCTTTTCAACGATCCCACAATTGACTTTCACGCTAGTCTCAACTACTTCGGTAGTTCTTCGTATCCGAAAGATAAAGACCATGTTAACTTCACAACTATGCTGGATAAATATGGATTAATGCTTTCTTCTACAGCACTTCGAGTGAAAACACCTATCTTACAAACTAGTATAAATGAGTACGTTTTACTAGATAGATAATTTATTAATATAATTTTAGACAATTTCTATTAATTGTAAAGAAATCACACTAATTTAAATTTTCCAGAAAAATAGAAACATCAGTCAAAAACCTAGTTTTTCGAACTGTTTGCACAAACCAATTTTGTTTTCGGGGAGTACCGTTAGTGATTGAAGCCTTTTTTACCAGGGCTAGAAATTTGACGGGACGGCCTTTTTCCAGCCCTGCGTTTTACCCAAAGCGCCTTACTGTAGATAGATACGCTCCAGCCGAATTCAATTGTGCTCAAATACAGTAGTTTTTAGTTTGTCACCGTTGTCAGACTGTGTTTTTAGATTTGTAGAATGGCTGAATGGCCTGATCTCTTTCGAAGCTTCCAATCGCTGTCTGTTGTTCTTTTCAGCTGTGTAAGTACTGCTAAATGTGAAACTTTTCATTCTTTCAGGAATATGCATTGGTTCAGAAAGTCGAAGCCTATCGGGTTTCTGAAATTTTTAGAAAATAGAAATATCCCCTCGGGGGCCAAAGTTAGAGAATATCAGAGAATATATTTAAAAAAAACTTGTAATACTTTTCAGCCATGAAAAAGGTTTAACCCGGCTAACCAAAACCGACATTTACGATTCAATAATTGCGATTGGCCTAAATAGTGAGTACATGTATTGTTTTTCAAGAGTACTTTTGGAGAAAACGCATCACGTCGACCGATTTTACCTCTATTTTTTATAACACTGTGCTCCGCATGTGATACCGCGCGTAAAATTAGGTCTTGAGAAGAACTTTATTGTCGGATTGCAAAGTACTACAACCTGTTATTAAAATTGGGGTTGCCGGAGTGTTCTAACATTTTGTATGAGTAAGGCAGGGCAAAAGCAAGTTTGCAATCTGCTGATATTGCGCGCGTAGAATGCAAGCGGGCGCAGTGTTAAAAAGGACGAAATACGCAGCCTACACGGCGGTATTACTTTTGAATCTGACTATATATATATATTTAAATTAGAAAACAAAACTAAGAAATAGTATGCTAATTTTAGACAACACTATATTTCCACTCGCCCCTACATATCTTCTTAAAATGCCATGGGAATCTACCTACAAAGATGTGCAGACTATTGTGGGTCTAGTAAAACAACCATTTGTAGGTGAGCGAAACATAGAATTTTTAAAAACAATTCTACATCTGAATAATTTAGTCGCAGATATATAGTTTACAAAATAGTAGTCAATTGTTTTATTGATTTATCTTCCAATATTTATTTTTACCAACAGATTTACCAACACCTACACCATCGTTAACTACTTCTACTATTGTTACTACGACCACACCGAAGATAAGTACAACAACTATTATGAGCGAGAATAGTATTGATAATAATGAGTGCAAGTAAGAATTTTTCATTTTTCATTATTACGCCAATCCAAATAATTGTTGAAGTCTTTGCTTCAGGATTGAGACAGTTTTTCCGAGAATCGTTTGAGCAAAAACTCCTTTTAACCATAACCAAAAGAACAAAAATAACAACTTTATGTTACAAAATACCCTTCGAACAGTATTCTCAGGCATCCATCTTTTGTTACTGTTATAGAGCTAAAATACTCGCTATTAATAAAATATTGTATTTCTTAGATGCTTAACAGAGAAAGTTTGGAATGATGTTATTTTTGTGATTGATCGATCCAGAGCAACTGGAGTATGTGGATTCTCAGAGGTTGGTCAAATTTTTATAGCTTCGAAACCTTTGTTAATAATAGTTTCAACCACTTTTCAGAAACACGAGAACACAAAACTGGAATATCTGGTCCCAAGTATTATACTTTTAGTTATATAAAAATGAATGTACTTTTGAAGAAAAGGCTCCCAGTCCATCATTTTCCATTTATTCTATAGAACGTCGCTGCTCACCCAGTTTATTGCGCGGATAATCTAGTTCTAGCAAAAGCTTAAATCTGTAGTTTATTTTCAGATGTACGATACTATGCTAACTGTTCTGTCATTTTTCAACGTTCAGGCGCCTGGAACAGTTGATGTAACTATTAAATTATAAGTTCCGGTAAAAAAGGACCGATTATGTTAATGGTTTAAAATAACAAATATATGAATACGTAACCATTTTATCAAAATAAGTTCGATTATCCTAAAACAAAGTATTATTTAGAGAAATCATCTCCGCGTGGGAGTTGTATTCTACAATACTGAAGCTGTTTTGGCTGCTCCTCTAGGATCTACTTATGAAGATTTACTAAATCTAAAAACGGACAGTTTCTTTCAAAGAAACGACTCTGGGAACAATTTGGAAACGTAAGTTTTATTACTTTATTTCAATAAAACACTGTAGAAAGCTAATGATTCCGTAATTCACTAAACTACGAAACATTTAATACTGTTGGTTCACGAGTGTGGCTTCTTTTTCATTGAGTAGCACCTCAAATTGATATACAGAATATATAGTAATAATAATAATAATCCATCCGGATACAAGTAACATGGTTATCGAAACTTTCCCAAAAACACTTCTGATGTTTAGTTCAAACAACTATAAACTTTGCAGATTACTAGGATATTGTGAATATAATTGCGATAAGACAGTTATACCATAATTATAAAAATGATACGATTTCTTGTTGTTTTTAAACAGAATGGTCTATTTAGAGGACTACGCCACGCTGTCGATCAGTTTGATCCCAGTAACCCCAATCGACGATCGAATGCTAGAAAAGTTATTGTAGTTATGGCAACAACTTATAAGTAAGTTAACCTTTTTGATTGCTAACTGTATTTTTAAGTATTAAAGTATTTAAAAGTATTTTATTTCCTGTAATCCCACATATCACACAATAATGGTAGATTTCTTCGTGGCAGGGTTTCGGCCATTCATTCCGGAATCTTCTGAGCAAAGACGGCTCCTTTCAATCTTCGGGTGCACGAAACATGAGATAAATAAGCTGCTGGTTTCCCAAGCCTTCTGCATCTACGGGGAGTCGAACCCACAGCCCCAGATCCTCACGGATTGAGAGACCGCTGCTCTAACCACTAGGCTAAAGCAAAGTATTAACTAAGGTATTTATGATATTGTCTGAATGGCAAAGAGAATCAATTGCGAACTGATGTTATTCTATATTCTTTCAGTCCTACTGGATTCCGTGCCCCTCAGACCATAGCAGCTCAATTCAGAGGAGATAACGGAATACTGATCACATACGGTTAGTTACTAAACTTGGGTATCTCGGCTCGATTGTTTAGGCCTGTACCTTTGAAGTATTTCGAAATACTGAAAAGTGGCCCCTCTTTACGTTCTGAGTGATTAATTTATTTTTCTTACTGTGTTTATAAATTATTTAGCAGTAATTTAAAACGATTATTAAACTTGGTCTTTAGTAAACATAGGTTAATTGTAATATTTGCTGACTAGAGCCCGTTCAAAAAACAATCAATCCTACTACCCAACTCCAAATTATCATTAACTCAACTTTTATTGTAAATAACTTGTTTAGAAACAGCTGCAAGACATTCAACATAATGTTACATATATTTAGATTATGTTGAGTATAACGGTGAACCTGCCTACAACTTGGGCGAAATAGCTTCTCGCAGATATGCTTTTAACTCTAACAAGCATGGAATAGATGATTTATTACAAGCACAGTGTAGTGGTAGGTATATAAGCAAACATTTAGTGCCGGGCCTAAAATATTGAGTCAATACATTTTCCTTAGTTTTTCACTAACAATAATAATGCTACTGCAGTTTTAATAAAACTCTTTGATAAGTACATGTATAGTCGACGTACGAATAATTATCATATGGCTAGCACACAATTATATCGGATTTTTTGCATATTTGTTTGGATTTCCGCGCCCCTTCTAAATTCTACCGTACACCCCTGCAAACGATTCATCCGTCGACTCTAACAAAGAAACATTTCCGAATAAACTGTAGTATTAACATTGCTAGTAAAACAAATAGTTTAATTTATAATAGTCGAGTGATATATTTTTAGCAAATTGTTTCTGTCAACTAAATGATTCGCCGTTTACCGAAGATGAAAGAAGGTCTCCCACCGGAGGTTAGTCAGGCAAACACTGCTCAACTTTCTACAAGTGAACTGAAATAGTATTAATATTTAACTAGTTTTTTACATTTTGGTTTTTCTTTTCATAATTGTTCTGAGAAGATTCACTCAAATTTATGAGTTTATTTTTATTAATATTGGCTAATAATTTTTAAATAGTTCTATTTTTCAGGCTGCTACAGAGTCATTGATGCTCCTGCGAACGAGAACTTTGCTGAGCGGAACTGTGCAAAACGACATAGAGGGACAATTGTACAGATAGAAAATGAAGAAAAGAACGAGTTTGTAGCTAATTGTTAGTAAAAACTAATGTTCGTACTTCGAACATACGGCCACCGTATGAAGCGAAAATCTAAAATTTTTGATTTGAAAATTTAAAAATTTATCGAAATTTCGTTTACGCGCCCAAAACGGCACAGCGGCGCGAACAAAGAGTATTTGTATACATAGTCGGCGGACTAATCGCTTAGAGCTAACGGTCTAATAAATTCAAATAAGAGAATAGATTTGCTCTAATTGCTTTCATAAACTTTATTAAATTTGCAGTTCGTACCGTAACCCCTTGCAAGCGATTAGTCCACCGACTATAACAGTTGAACAGTCACAAAACTCTTTAACATCATATTCTCCAGTGATGAAGACGGCGTCGAACAACTTAATTGGTCTGAAATGGAATACAACCTCAAATCAATGGAGTTGGATGGATGGTAGTGGGGTTTGTGAAGAAAAACGAAGCTTCCAACCATTGGGTTGCCCAGTGGTTAGAAGCTTACCTCATAAGCCAATAATTGATGTTTCGAATCCCCCTGAAGAAGGAATCCTCCCAACTCCTATAATTTTCTAATGATTCCTGCTTCTTAAAGTTCCTTCGTCTGACATCTTTGATCCAAACATCTGTAATCTCGGACGCAAAATGAACAAGCTGTTTTAAAAACGTTCAGTAGTTTCGATATCATATTTATACTATTCTTATTGCTAGAACGATTTCGCTTGAATAATAATTGAAATGAATCCAAGAATTCATTTTCAAACAAATTCCGAAACATTTGATTATGGGGAAAAGTAATGACAAGGTTATATAGTCGACGGATGAATCGTTTGCAAGGGTGTACGGTAGAATTTAGAAGGAGCGCGGAAATCCAAAGAAAATGTA
>JAQGAV010001100.1:0-23509 GCA_034691345.1 Phasmarhabditis papillosa | reverse complement strand
TCAATAATGCTCCAAATTTTTGAATTTTTTTTTTTAAATTGGAAATTTTGGAAAAAAAAATTTGGAATTTCGCAATAGTGGGGCCTAGAGGGCCGGCCCGGGACTAGAAGTTCAGATAGGAGGGCCGGCCCTTGCCACCCCTGGCCCTGCGTAAAAAGTTTTTTTTCTCATCTGTACGCAATAACGACCAATCGCCCGCGAGCTAAAGAATATTCGAAAATTCCCACATTTAACGTTTTTCTTTAATTTTTTGAAAATTACTTGATTTATTTGTTTTCTGTTTATTATAGACCGTTTTTAGGTATTTTAAACTACAATTGTTCATATATTATGGGTTCTGATAATACTACTGCCATCATCATCGTAAGTAAGATTAAACCAAACTTGAGCATGTTCATGCAACCGGCTCCAATTTCTAATCCGTACTGGCCAAACCAGGACGGAGAGGACGCATGATCGAAGAATATTCATAATTTCTTTTCAGGATACGACCTTCGTGGCGCTCCAAAAATGTCGAATCTTCCCAGCAAACCTGATGCCTCTGCCTTCTAAACAGTCGTATTTAGCTGTTTCCTCCAAGTATCAAATAACCTTTGCCGTATCCGATACCAACACAGTAATACCGACAAAATTTAATTAAAAATTACCATTTTAAGATATTAACTTGGAATTCATCGGCAATTCATCAGTTAAGAAGAACTAATGAGAATGCTAATGTGGAATACACCCAACTTCGGACGAGAACTACGAAAGTTTTAGCGGGTGATGTAGGTTTTACTTTATTTTTTGAAGGTCCATCCGCTTCTCGGAGTTTAGAACTTTTTGAAGTTGTGGTCAACATTATCTGGCCATATTTACTTTAATCCTTAAGTAAAATTCATTAAAACCTATGATAAAACTCAGCATCAATACAGGTTCGTGCTCATGTCAAAACCAACATTTCAGGCCATTACGACAATCGCAGTGAACAGTGACGGAAGTTTGTTAGCAACACTTGCCAACAACATATCCGGTACTTTTGTTAGAGTTTACGATGTGACGGCTTTTTCAACTCAATTCAACAATGAGGTAGATTTGATAAAAAAAAATTTCGATACATATTTTTAAGGTTTATCCACTCTGTTCCATTAAAGTTGGTCAGAATTCGAATTCATGTGGAGTTTGCCTTGAATGGAACCCAGCGGCATCGGACACTCTGGCGGCATCAGCTTCGGATAACTCGCTAGTGGTGGCAAAAATCAATATAATTGCAAGTTATTATAGTTGTTACCATTTAACAGTGCTCTCACAGGATTGTATACGACACTATATTCCGAAACCTATGCCGTATGCGAGGGCATTATAAATATTTGAATTGGTTTTTATAAAAGGTGACGGGTGTTGCCACCATTTTTGTACAACGCCCGAACATTTTTCATAACGTTCTAAAGATGTAAGTAGAAAAATTACGAGCGCATGATAAGATAGTTGCATTAATCTTGTGTCAACTATAGCCGTACCGGGTTTAAGAGTAGATCATCACAACTTATATATAAAGCTCAATCAAAAATGTACCAAAACTTCTTTGATCTCTTTTTTCAGAGTCCTTCTGGCTACACTCTCATCGGCAATGCCACCCTCGGAGCAACTGCGAACTGCATCAGCTGGAGTCCAAAGGGCAAGCAACTTGTTGTTGGGGACTCAGTCGGGAAGATATCACAATTGAAACCCGAACTAGAGGTGTGAATGAATAAAATTGTGGCTCAGAATAAAACCTAGATCGGTGTTACACTTTGAAGCGAATATCAGTCCGATCTTCGAAAAATTCTGGTCTAAGTCTTGTCGATCTATCGGCATAAGTTTGAGTTTTCCAGGTTGTCCGAGCAACTCTTCACCCAGTTGAAGTAACCAAACAGACTGACGGACAGGTCTGTGGCATATGTTGGCTTTCAACAACAGAGTGGTTTATTACCTACGCGTTTCCCGAAGTTACGGATATCCATGCTTACCTGCTTACGCTGAAGAAGGTCAGTCAGAAATACTAATTTTCTGTTGAACATCTCTAGAAACCTCATGGCCTATTTTATAGACTAACTATCTCGTCACCACCTGACTTTGAATTTAGACCTTAACACCAATAATATAACATATTTATATTCAGGATAAACCGGCTTCTTGGGTTCTGCTCCCTGATGTTTCTTACTGTAATGCAAGCTCATCTTTGAACCATCGTGTACTGTGTGATACTACACTATTGGTAGCCTGGAATGTCGTTTTTATCACTTGCTCAAAATCTAGCGAACTGTTCGTGCTTGGCAAAGTTGGAGAAAGCTGGAAGGTACGGAAGCTCGTTTAACAAAAATTATTATACTATTAATAAGCTATGTAATATCATAACTAAGTAGTTCTTATTTTCAGATTTGGTCTCTGGATGAAGACAGCCGAGTCGATTTGCCAACTGCGGCTAATCGAGAAGACAGTTTTCCACTAGGAATGGCTGTAGATCTCTCGTCTAATACTGAAGTTGCACTTAGTAAGTTTATTTGCAGAGCTGATTTGCAATAACTAGAATGCGAAGCATTGTTTAATACTTTATTGGAATATATTCTATACTGTGAGAGATTTTTCTGCTCAAGATAACTTCTGCCCAAACGGCATATAACGAGATCAGTCAAACGTACGTCGCACTTGAAAGTTGTTGCCAACTGGCTGAATTTCTTACCAATATCTTAATTGCAGGCGCGGATGGTACCCGTAGGCACCAGCCATCTCCTATTATAATGATCTTAACCAACGATGGAGTAATTGTGTCCTACAATACTGTCTCAATGAACCCAGCTCATGCTCCTTGTCAAATGTAACAGTCGCTTTCAATATTGAAAAAAAACCTAGATTCGTGATTATCCGGATCAACTTTTTGTAAATTTTATCTTTTGAAAACCCTAACTTGACGTATCAACGTTGGCCGTTCTAACTTCGCTCTTTATGTTTCAAACATTACACACATAATGTTTGTAATGCAAACGAGTTCGATTATTTTAGTCAATCATCGCCAATCGATCCTTCTCAAATAAAGTTTGGCCTGAAGCCAGAAACCGCCCCAGTTGCACAAGCAATAATTGCACCAGGTAGGTAAAAGTTTTTTGATAAAACCAGCTGCAAAAGGTATTAAAAATATCCAAATAAGTACCAATGATAAAATGGTAACATTTCTTCATGAAGAGTTCCATGAAGCATATTTGATCTCTGAGATCAGTACACAATCTAATATCATTCCATCGATAACCATTCAATTTTAGAAACTGCTACACCTCGAACACCTACCACAGCGTTCTTCTCTGAATCTATACTCGATGTAACTCCAGTTCCTAAGCACAGCTCAACACCTCAGCAGCTATTCGCAAAACCTGCTAGTGCTACGCCAGTTAGTGCACCTCCGCAATTGTTTACAAATGCCCCCGGTTCTGCTATGGCTGCTTCTACCCCACAAAGCCTATTTTCCAAGACACCTCTGTCAGCTACGGTTGGTTTAGGTAGGGCTGACGCTATCGATGTAATACGCAGAACATAAGGAGACGAATTTAAATATTGCTAGCTGAACTTTCCAAGGAACACTGACACCCCCTGTTTGCATATTATGCGCACGAGCCTCGTAATTGGTTTTAAACTAATCGCAGTTACAAACATTTACAAAATGGACGGCTCTCAAATGCTTAAATTTTTAGAAACCTGGATATTCTGAACGGAAATGTGCTTTAGGAAACCGTCTTTTCTCCGGCCCGTGATTTTTGTGTAGCGCTCATTCGACTTTTAATTTTGGCTTGTTCATTCGTCATTGCGTCAGCCCATTATCTATTATCTTTGTTCCTGGTATACTAACCACAGTGTAGAAGGATGTTTCAGTCATGGTTACCACTGGAACGACCACTCCTGCGACCGACGCCGACAATGGCGCAAAACTCAACAACTTGCGGGTGGAGTTCAATGCGGCTCTGAAAGAGCCACAAAGTGAATTTGGTCTTTTGGTAAGGTTTATCATAGTTGCAATACTAAAATTTTTAACTCAGATCAGCGGCATGAAGGCTCTTCATATCGGACTGCAGAAGACCACGCCTCAACTGAAGGAATATGGTTAGCGCCACAGTTCATTCATCGATATATGCGTTATTATTCCAGAAACCACAAAGAATGACTCTGCGATCATTGTTCTTCGCGAACTCTCCAAGCTATCGGAATTTCTCGACATCTATTGCGAGAATGTTGAGGAAAAATTGAGAAGTAGGTTTGGATTAAGCTTGAAAGCCGGAGTGTTCGTGATTCATTTCTCTGCTCATTTCTATTTGTTTGATTTAAATACCAAAGTTTCGGTTTATGCTAGTAAATTTTTTTTTAGTCTAAGCAATCTCTAGTAATAAATAATTGTTGTGCTTTCAGCTGGCGTCGTTAGAGGAGCCGATGCTTTGGAAGTAATTACAAATTGTGAAGAGGACCTTTCATCATTTCTGAACGACCATGATGACTTCGACAGAGTATGTTATAACAGCAAGATGAGGGGAGGGGGGATATGATTCCGGGCAGAACTGTAACGGGTCATTTAACACTCATTCATGTATTTCAGAACGAAAGAATGATCCGTGTTGTGAAAGCCATGGATTATCTCAAGGAACACTTTGCTTCTGGAAAGGATATGCTAGACACGTTGAAGAAATCATCGGTTAGAAATGTATGTCCATTGATTATTCAGCTGAATTATTTAAAGGGAAGAAAATCCGTCAGCTTATCGTCTTGGGTTATTTGGCACAACAAAGATGTTCGTCAGGTCATAAAGGTTATTACCAATAGCTTGAAGAGCATACGGTTTGTAAAAACATCCTGACATAATTAATGTGGCTTTTGATTTAGATGCCGTATCGATTCTCTGGAAGACGATAGTCTACGGATACAGCAGGCTAAGAAAAAGTGGGATTTTGACTGAAACATACATTACAATCTGGTAATTTAGGATGGTTATCCCTCCTAAGATCCGTGATCATGATGACGAACATGTTCCAATAAAGGTGAATATACTCAAACTCCAGAAGGTAAAATATTCTATGCTCCAATGGATTATATGTCAAAATTTAGGTCCCTAGTCCCACTGGAGATATAACTGCAATGAGAAGAAAGCTGCGGGAGCTATTGAAAGCTAAGGTGAAATAATTCTACAATTGTAAGTTTAACAGAACTGTTTAGGATATAGATCCACCGAAGGTTAGAAACATGGTTTCTCTACCATTTTTTGCGGAGCCGAAGCAGCCATTGCCTGATCAAACACAAGCGAATCATCTCCTCAAAGAGGTCATAAACAAGGTGATTTATTGTACATGCCTCTTCATCATTTTATTGTATGTAGTTGGCTTCACCGAGACTAATTTCGAAACCTATTCGCTGTGCCAGTGATGCCGCGACGCAAGCCGATGTACCTCCTGCACCACAACCAAAGCATCTTCCAATTCCTAACGAAGTAAAAAGAAATACCCACTTAGGTCTTTTTTATATAGAATATACCTTCATGTACTTATTTCTTCAGATCTCGATAGATCCGTTAGCTTCTCATCTTACAAAGTTCCTGAATCGCTCAGTTTAACGGAAGAAAGGGAACCCCTGAAATTCACGAATGCGGCTAACCCAAAGAACAATGAGAACATCGAATCACCAACCTTGTACCAGCTATTAGATCAAAAGGAGACGAGCGAGCCAATCCATGATCCGCGGATAATAGAAAAAGAAAAATCATCATCGGAAATTTTCAAGTTACTGGAAGAGGAAGAACCCACTCAGAGTGCCGAATCAACTATTGCTCCATCTACAGGTATTTAATATGTTTCTTCCCTAAATATTTGGTGCATTATTTAGCCGTATCCTCTACATTCCCATCGACTACTTTTTCCTTGAATTCACCCATTTCTGCTCCAAATACGTCATCGGTAATCACTACTACATGTAATGAAAACTCAATAAACACGTCTTATAATTAATAATATTTTAGCTGACAGCAAGCCATCGCCACTCGCAGCTGCTGGAAGCACTTCAGCATTCACAGTTTCTGGAAGTAATCCAACTACGGCCAGCACTTCCAGCATATTTGCCGCAAAGTCTGGTAAGTTGTCGATGAAATGAACTTATATAGTGCTTGATTTCAGCATCAGAACCGTCAACCACAGCCAGCCCGTTCGGTTCATTTGGCGCCCCTAAAGGTAATCGTTGTTCATGATTTATTTTTAGTAAATTTTATTTTCAGTTACAACTACCGTACAAGATGTTGCGCCGGTGTCTTCTAGTCCGGCTTTCTCATTCAAGCAGGCCACCACCATTTCCCAGACGGCGCCCGCATCATTTTCATTTGCTCCTAAGCCGAGCACAACGACAGCTATTTCCGGTAAGCTATGTTGTGTCAGTTAACACTATTTTTGTTTTACAGGGTTCGCTGCAGCTGCTGCTAAGGCCGCAACTGAAGATGGGATGATGGAGGATGAAGCAATGGGTGGTGGAGGTTCCCAGACTACACAACCGAGCAGTAGCGTCTTTGGAGGTGGTTTCATGAGGTATATTCATTTCTTCTTTAAACAAATATCCGCAAAATTATAGCGGACTGGGCAATTCCTCATCTGCGAATTCGGGAACGAAAAGCATATTTGGTGGTGTTACATCTAATACCCAGCAATCACAAGGATCTTCCTTATTTTCCTTCAACGGGAGTCAGAACCGAACTCAGGTAATTTGTTCAATTACAGTCCGCCAAATGTTAAAAAATTAATGACCAGGGGGTCCGAAATTTTTGAATATGTAGTTATAATTTCAATTTTTTTTTACTTTTCGGGAGCGAATGTATGGCGGCCGCGACTTTTTTAACGGGTGGGGGGTTCTTAAGTTTTTCTTCGAATTTTTTTTTCTTAGTAAACTTTTACGCCAGGTCTGGCTACAATAATACTAACTTTCTGCTCAGGGAGCAGCCAGTGGATTTAGCTCGTTCGGTTCCTCAACACAGAGGTCTTCTTTTGGCGCGGCTGCCCAACAAGCTGCGGCAGAACAACCAGCAGCTACAACATCTGTAAGTGTGTCGGAATATATTTTTATTCTTTAAGTTTTTAGGTTTTTGGTGGAAGTGCCAAGTTTGGAGCCTCCCCAGCCTTTGGCGCAAAAGCCTCATTTGGATCACCGGCCACATTTGGAGCTGGGGTCCAGCAGAAGACGTCTGTTTTCGGAGGAGGTGGTTCTGGTTTTGCAGCGTACGTTTTGTTATTATTTTCTTGTTAAGGCTTTTCACTGACTCAAAGTATTTTTTTCAGTTTTGCTGGAAAATCAAACCAGCCTGGTGCCTCTATATTTGGCAGCGGAGCGTCGCAGCATGCCGTCACTTCGTCCATTTTTGGTGGTGGATCCAATCAGTCTTCTAATACTTCTGCCCCGGCTAACAAAAGGTATAGACTTTTGTTGTCTACCACTCCACTGCTACTTATGTATTTCAGCTCGTTCAATACATGGAGATGAAATGGTTGTTTGATTGTGATAGTTATTGAATATTTTTATGTATGTTCATTTGTATAAGTTTGTTTTGTTGAATTTTATAAACCACTAAAGTTACTTTATATCCTGTTATATTGATGGAAATATTGGTTGACCTCCAACTACTCGTGCATAATAATCAGTAAGCAATAATTTATTCATGGCAAATTAGGTTTGACCCGTAACATATAAACAAATGGTTATTGGCTGTTCGGGGGAATTAGCGTGGCGGTTAGGATTTTTAGGCAAAAAATGGGTCTGCATTTGCTTTTACAGGAAAGTCCCATTGTCGGATTTGGCGAGTTTTGCAACTGCCTCATATTTAATAATGGCGTGTGATCCCTTCGTGGAATCTAAGGTACTTGCACTATTTTCTCCGCTAGCAAGATGAATATCCACCGTTTCTTGTTCTATCGGTGCATGGCGTCTAAATGACACTTCGCCTCCCTGAAAGCATTTTCCTTATACTGCACTATTGCCATGTTTAAATGGGGGTTTGCCACTTGCATAACGTTAAGCATAAACTAATATACATGACCTCAACAAAAAGCTGTGTTACCTTTTCCTTTCTCACAGACTGCTTGGCTCCTGAATTACTCCCTCTACTCAGTTATCACTCTTTTTGCCCACCTGGATGCTATCCGATATGTGATCTTTGCTGTCTTTATCTTTTTGAATAACTGACTGAGTCCTTTTTACAAACGATCGCAAGCGGGAGCTATAAGGGGAATTTGACAGCACATTTAATTGGTTAAATCTTATCTTTCATTAGCTAGCAGGAAATTCATCTAGCAAAATATATGGTTTTCATGCAGTTTTCAGATTTACCTTTCACAGTCTACTTACTTAGCTCTATTTGCATAGGATTTCTTAAAGCAGGGAAATTTTTGAAGGAATGTTATTCTGTAGTCAGTCGAACATGCGCAGAATACATAGAACTGTGATGCATGATTAGCAATTTCGAGAATGTTAGCAAACGCTCGGAAGATCTGATAGTCCAGACGCTTCTTCAGTGACTATAATATTTTGTTTTATAATATTCTTTTTTTTGCTCCTACCTCATCAATTAGGAGTAAATTGATTGCAGCTGGTATATTGCAAACTAGAGACATGATTACAGTGCCGCCTAGCATGTACATCAGTGTGTCGTCCTATAAGTTTTCTCTTTTGTTGATTTGATTGTTTCTTTTTCATTTGATATCCTTGCAAAATTTTAGATTCTTGGGTAATTTCACCAACCTTATGCGTTGATCCAGCTTCCTTTCTCTTCGTCAATTGATTGAACATCTTTTGGCGTTTACGGAATGCTATCATTATTTGAATATTGAGCGCGGCTAGTATTATAATGGGTAGGAATCTGAGTAGTGTCTCCCGTGTCCATTTATATGCCTACAATATTCAAATATGTTTTAGATTTTGTACTAGAGAGTTGTTATTGCTATAATTCCTGTCTTCTATGAAGATTTTTTTCGGATCTCACCTGCCACTCTATCGTCCTGTATGTTTCATGATCATCTAGTTTGTAAATAGTGGCGTTCGTTTTGTCATCGATTACTTCCTTGCTCTTATATCGGGTAATTGCATATGGGATATACAGGATTGCTGGGATTATGTACGCAATTGCAATAGCCTTATTCGCCCTCTGAGGTGAATTCCATGTTCGGAAATGCATAGGGAACACTATTGATATGTATCTTTCCAACGATAGTGCAACCACCACGAGAGTGCCAGCTCCTAAGGCCCAGTTTATAGATGTTAGCATAACATGGACTTGATAGTACTGATAGATCTTATATTGGTTAATAGTAGATCCATTCTTTGTTAGTAGCTCGGAAGATGAAAATATTAGCGCAAATATCATGCAAATTAGATCGGCGACTGCCAGAGCTCTTAGGTACATATAGGATACCGCACGAAGACGTCGACTGGCTGAAACAGTTCCGATATATGCAAATTTTATTAGTGATGTCTTTTAATTGCACACATCGCTAGCCTTTGAATTACAATTAGATGAACCATTGCTCGATTATTATTTGCTCCTTTTCTGGCTATTCATTCTTGAGATTGTTTAAACTTAAAAGCCTTAAATTTGAGCTGCCAATTCGGATAACCTCCTATTTTTTCCCTACCTAGCACCACAAGATTTGTAATATTCCCTATAATTCCTATGCAACAGATAATAGGCATCACATAACAATAGGCAATGTTTGCAACTGTAGCAGCTCCACTGGGAGCACCCTGCTTGAAAACTGCAATGGTGTCATTGGGCATCTGAAATATGAGTTTGCTAGTTAGAAGCGGTTACGAATAAGTGAAAGAAAGTACTCACAAGTGGCTACTGTAAAGTTGATTTAAACTTTTTCTGATTGGGATACCTGATTGCTATAGTGATTTGTTTTTCATGTAAGAGTGAGAGTATTCTCTAATAGAAGTACAGATTTACGACCGAGAAAAAGATTTGGAAGGAAGAACAGAAAGTGGCGGTTTGAGATGATGAGCGGAATGCTAGAAGTGATGTGCTCGTTAGTTGAATTGTCAAATAGAATGGCATATCCGGTCTGGCATACTGTAGTGGAAATAGAGCAGAATTTAAGATGAGTGAAGGATAAGAATGCGTGTTTGATTAAGCTGACATGCAACCAATCATTACTAAAGAAATGAAGAGAACTTCCCCGAAAAGGGTTGCGCTTATTCAAATTAAGTTCCTAACATGATAATAGCTAGCATTTAAGGTTAGAGGCTGCTAATAATATTTCGTTTCAAAACCACGATCACATACGATAGCACGTTCTGTCTATTTCTTCAAACTCTTTAATTTTGAACAACAGCTATTGGAACATAGCATATAGTTCCCATACTTGTCCATGCCTTCTTTCAGAAGGACTGATGATGAATTAAGGTAGTTGTGGGGATGATATGATAGTTTGATATTGAATCCTAGCAGATAATCCTTTGTCAGCCAGAGGCGATATGCTAGTGGAGAGGCTCGAGCAACAGACAGCGATGTGTCTTAGCATTTAATTTCTAATATCACGACGGTATATAGCTTTCCCAGATGTTTATTTATCTAGTATGTTTGTCAGTAGATTACGGAAATAACAAAAGGAAATTGGAAAAAGGCTTGAGGACCTCGAAATAACCTGATAATTAAGCAAATCTATAATAAGTAATGTTAAGTAATGTTAGAGGAGTTGTCTAAGTGGGTTGGAGATGGGTGTCACTAGTGATGTTTCGTTTCTGCGCCTTTAATGAGCAACAATCATCTGCTTCCTCTTCCTCCCGGTTTTCTTATTCTACTTTATTTATTATCATTTGACTGATGTTTCACTTTCCTCATTAGGTGTTCTCTATTATTGCACCAGCGGGTGTCTTTTATTATTTGTCAGAAACGAAAAGTGTTTTGGCAAAAATAGTGAATCAGCCTCGTCACATTAGAGTCCTTCGCAGTTAATATTTCGTTAGTCAAAGTCTAAATCTGTACCGTTATTACGCCGCATTCACATTCCATGACTGATGCAAATTGAATAAGTTTTGGAAAAAAGGATGTTTTACCCTAGGAGCCTTTCTATCGCACCGGCCAAGAATACACTGCACTGGCTGTTTAGATGTAGTCAGGAACTATATATATTAGATCAGATATGTTAAAATAAGTAATATTGTCAATGAGGTGTGTAGTTATAGTACTCCTGTGACAAATTTAATCTTTCTACTAGAGAAGTAATTTCCTAGTGGAAATGACGTGTTGTTAAATATATCTGAAGAGATTGAGCTAACTTGGATAAACCTGAGTAGTTGGACATTTGGATGAATGTGTTTTTGGGGATCGGCGCAATGCTCATTTATGACTGGTATTAAACATTCGATTTACACTGATTGATTGCGTTTTGCCGGGGAAAATGAGCTGCTTTCAAGGGTGTATAAAGTATGCATTCGGATTAAAATGAGGGTGCACACAAAAGATGAAAAGGTTCAACAAGAAATACTTTATGTAACTGTTTTAAATATTTTTTCTAGCTTATTGTACGAAACACATAATAACAAATACTAACTTTGGGAATTTCAGTCACCTGGCCATCAAGCAAGAAATGGATGACGACAATGAGGTTGGCCTTCCCCAAAAGGGACTGAATATGATCATCAAGGTTTGTTAGGCTCCAAATATTTCAACTAGGAATGTCATTTTAGGAGGTTATCCCCGAGATGAGAATCGCAAATGAATCTCGTGAGCTGTTCAACCAGTGTTGCGTTGAATTCATAAAGCACATTGCGTCTGAAGCCCAAAGAATCAGTGGGAATGATCAGCGCAAAACCATTTATCATGATCATGTACAAAAAGGTTTGTTGGGAAATCGCTTCATATTCTTGAAATACTTATTTCTAAATTGGCGGGTACGTGTAATGTAAATCTACCCCGCCGATCCAGACGCATATCTCGCTATTGTTTTCAAAACAAGCTTAACGCCTTGTTTTTGCCCCAAAAAAATTTTAATCGAAAAGGACCCACCGCGCTGCCTTGATTGTAAATCTTCGACAAGGGATTTATTTTGATATTTGCGTCTAAAAAGATTAATGCGGGTGTGAGATGATGTTACTCTCTTGTAAAATGAAAATATGATTAAGAAACATCGATTACGATGTTTTGAATGATACGAAAATGTGAGCTAATTAGCGTTTCTCAAAAGACAGCCAAGTGATCACTAATATTGTTTTTGGAAGCACATTTCTGATACTTCCTAGAAATTAATAGGGTTTCCTGTCATACTATGTAGCATGTATTGCCGACAGATTTTTAGGTCTGCGTGCGGATAAAAATAATTAGAGTTTTCGAGGGCTGTGAACAATAGAACCGAAAGGAGACCTAGAATAAAAGCGGTCCGGGGGCTTCTCCATTCATTTGGAAAAATCTTTGTTTCATAATAGAATGACTCTAACTGAACTGGACATGGCAACAACAACACTCATTAGTCATTCATCCTGCAAAAATACCGCGCGCAAAATCGTCTTTTATTCTCTGCAAAAGGACTGAGAACCGCCTGAGTTCATCTGAGTGCTAAAAGGATGCTTCGTTACGTCGTGCATTTGTGTTTTGGTATATGACTTGTTTTTAAAGGGTTTCAAAGGTCGTCTACGGGCAAACTTTTCTATAGGAGGCGTAAAATTTCAAAATAAGTATAGTTTTTTTTAGCAAACTCTGCTTAATGGCTAGGCTAGTAATGGTGTCTATTTTTGCACATATGTATCTCTCAACAAAAAGGGCCGCTTTGAAAGTATTCAGTGTCAAGCGGTTACCGCAGCTTCAAGACGTTGATGATTCGAAAAATAGTATGATATGAAAATAGTCGTAGTTCATAATTCATAATTCAAAAGTTTTAGTCTGTCCTTTCTTGAAGTACAGCGTGGTGCATGTGTCTTTTCTTTGTTTATTCTGTCTAACCAAAGCATCATGAAATATTAGTCTAAACACAACAAATACTTGTGCAGCGCTGCTCATCACTTAACTGATTTTTGCAAATGTTGCTGGATCAGGGCTAACTCATTTTTTGTTTCTAACAGGGTTTTATTTTCAGCCCTTCAAAATCTGAGTTTTCCTCCTGACTACGTTGAAGCCGCCGATAGCGTCCTGGGAGAGTGCAAGGTAAGAAAATGTCGATGAATGATTCTAGCATTCAGTATTTTTGTTTCCTATTCGGAAAACATGTAAGGGGTATCTGATAGCAGTGTTTTGTTACACGGATAGCCGGATTGAATGACGCTAGTCCAAGTTTAGCTTTTTTGCTAGACAATCACGTAGCCATATATGTAACACTTGCTTTTTATTCGTCAAAATAATAATTCATAACAAATCTTATAAATTGTATTGGTAACATTGATAGTTACACAGTAGATTTAATTATAGGTAGCCGCTGAGAAGCGTTTGAAACGAAAGAATTCGCGCCTTGACAAATGTGGAATTCCAGAAGAAGAATTGTACCTTATGCAGCAGCAACTAATTCAAAAGGTAGGTAATTGTTTCACTATACCTTATTCTTCTAAAACACCGGAAATGGGTAAAGTTTGTTACCAGGCTGTAGTAAATATGGGTCAGTTGGCTTACTGGTACTGGCCCCAAATCAGGCGTCCGCCACAGGGCCTCCTATTTATGAATATAAACGAATTTGATTTGTCTTTTACGGAGAGACGGGAAGAACTGGGAGAATGAAATGCAGAACATCACAATTGAAATGCGCAAAGATGCATATTTTCATTGGGATGACATCTTCCAAATGGAGATACGTTAGCAGCAATAATATTTCGTAGTACAACGTAGTATTTCGTAGTATTTCGTAGTAGTACAAGTGGTAGTGTTTTTGAAAGGTGCTAATTGCTGAAAGCGAGAACGTTTTTAGTGAATTCTCGAGTTTGAATTCTAGAAGTAAGGAGAAGAGTTTGCTTTCGGATCTTAAATCAGTGAATAAGTCACTTTATGGTTCGGTTTGCCGACGGGATTAGCAAATTAATGTACAAAAGGTTTTCGGAATAGAAAAAGAAAACTTGAAATTTGAATGGAAAAGGTTGTTCTATAAAGCGTTTCCTCCGAAAATAGGGCTTTAGATAAACTCGTCGAGTTTTTGATATTCATTAGTTATTGTTGAGAGGTTGAGTTGTTAGTGGGCGGGGTTTGTTTGAGGAGATGGCTGTTTTTGGTTTGCGTGATCAGTGTGAAAAGAAGAATATAAGAGAAAAAGCACTCATGATCGTCCCACAAAAACAAACATTTCGGGTGTGCTGAGAGTTATTTTTTCTCGGCATAAAGGTCGCTCAGACTTGCTTGACCTGTCTAGCAGACAAACTCAGCAACAGAGAAAGAAGTCGCTGAATTAGAATACTAAATTATGGAGTGCGTGTGAAAATATGTTTTATGATATTGGAGGAAGTGGGAGCTAAGAGGAGATTCTAGTCGATGCCTCCTGTTACATTCAAATGAAATATTCATTAGTTGTCCTCTTTGAGACTTTGAATATTTGAGGGATTCCTGATTTGTCTCTCTAACTCGAGCTCTCTTATCCGAGGTGTTCTCTAGCTAGTTCTTTTTTAATCCAAACTACGAACATTACTACTTGAATATGAGTGTGCCCATAGTCGTCTTGCATCTATAGCACATTCTATTGTGATGTTGCGTGCCGTCGATACTAGTCATTTTTATTGTTTCATTTGATTCGCTATGTAAATAATCTATGCATTTATTTGGAATCCATGTGGCTTAGTCTCAAAAACAGATTTGCTTACAGGAGATATTATTCTTAGAAAACGGTACTTTGAGCTACAGAATTAGACTGGCTAATAGCTGGATAAATAACTCGTTATTTTCTTTCCCTGATGCGATTGCTGAGGATACTATGAGTTTATATATAAGAAAGCGTACATATTTTTTGCTCTTCTGTATACATTCAGGATAGACAAGGCAAGATTTTGGGACTGGTCGTTTTAGATTGTAGATCTAAGTACAATGGAAGCTTGTTGGCGGAAGAAGGAACGACCCATGTAGGTTGTTTATAGAAATGGAATGATGTGAACTTTCAAGTTTCTCCGACGGTGCTTTATTTTCTAGAAGGCTTTTAATTGGCCCGAGGCTATGCTTCTCTCTTTTGGTTTAGCTAGCAGTCGTCTTTTAACATCATCAGCTGCACTCCTCAAATATGCTAATTACCTACATATTTAACACATTTCTCAGTTGTGTCTCTTCTAGGAAAATAGTCCGATTCAAAGATGAAGCAAAAGTGGAAAGGGTTTAGCCTCTGTTCTTACATTAATGATTATAATTAATCTTGATCTTCCTTTCAAAACGGCACGAAGTAATCTTGTTATGAAGGAAGGAACCAAGTGAGAAATTTGTCCATTTCACATGAATTGGGTGAACGAAGGTTCTTAGTCATTGGTTATTTCGGCTACTAGTTTATCATATTTTTCTCACTTTCAATTAATTAAAGTGGAAATGTGCTCGGTCGCCTAGGGCGGCTTATTTTCTCGACCACAACAGGGCTAACCGGCAGACTTTTACGTCTTCTTATGGGCTACCTTTGTTTACGTATATTCCAAAAAGAGAAAAATGTTGTTGTTTTTGAGAAGGAAAAAAGAAAGAAAAGATTAAAGAAACATAGAATAAAAGCTCTCTGTAGAGAAAGATTTGGGACCAAATGAAAACGTTGGATAATGAATGAAAACAAGCAGAGTTAGTTTCTTTACTACTTATTGGCAAAGGGCAGAGCTGATTGTTGACCGCAGTTCGCGTCTGTATTTTCGAATATTCGGCTAGGATCAAAAACGTGCTGGCAATATGAAATCATTCACGGAAATGTGCTATTGATATGCGATCTATAAAAATCAAATTGAATATGCTGAGTGGGTTAATCCGACTATACCGGCGGACTGGTCTGATTCTTTTTGAAAAGAGAGCAAATCACATGACACTTGTTGCTCTATGAAAGGCATTCCAAAGACAAATTTAATACTTTAATGTAGGGAGATGGCATTGGTCATAACATCAGAGGATAAAATGTTCTCAGATATTCTGATATGAAAATCAGGATAATTCGAATTAGCACTTTCATCTTGAAGCAATTTGTGCATTTTTAATGTTTAACTAGATTGACCACTGAGTGTTTCTGCTGAGCGTCTGGATAAACTGCTGCGCAAGAGAATCTCCTGCTTGAGGACGCTAATTTGCATAAGCATATTTGGAGTTTGCTCCACTATTTTTTATTTAAGTTTCTTATATAAAAGTGCACAGTTCTACCGATGTCAACTCTATGCTGTCCAACTATGAAGCTCTTCCCGGAATGACGTGCTTCTGAACAAAATAATTCTCATCTGTGATGAAATGAGGTGACAGTTTTTGAATTCCCGCAGGGGTGCCTGTCGTTCGCTGTCACTCCTAGCCAATGAAAGTTGTCTGAACTGTTGGAAGACCTAGTCTCTTCGAAGTAGGACAAAAAGTAATAAGTTAGCAAAAATAATGTAGTGGGTTCATATCAGACCTCACGAGTGAGGACTGTGTCTCGCTACCACCACTAATACACAATCAATGTTTTACAAGATGTTTAAAAAAAAATTTCCTACTATTTTGATATATTTTGTTTTAACACTTCTAATTTGAAATATCGTTACTGGTTGATCACGCAAGTTTTTTGTAAAGGCCTCGGGCTCGGCACCGCTCGTTAAGAGTCTGGTTCAACGTGCATATGGAAATTTTTCTCGCTAACTATTTACCAAAATTTAAATATATATATTAAAGATATATAATAGATTTTTTTAGCTTAAAAAAATAGATTTGGATAATTTATGAATCTCTTCCTTGTTATGCAAGTCTGTTTGCTTGCAATATGTAATATGATAACAACTTTCACCGTGCCCTATGCAGTTATCTTGAGTGCACTTCTAATATAAATGATGGACGACGTGTTTGTGATTTGACACTTTGAGTAAAATGGGGCAAAAGATGGCAGACTTGATGACACCGAATTACTTAAATTCCTTATTCCCAGTACTAATGAGAACTTTGAGGGTTAGTATAGACACTTTTTATAAGCAGCGAATAATTCTAGAGGAGCTGAGCTTAAAAATAAACTTATGAAAAATAGACGAAATGGTAGAGGGTAAAAGTAATAGTAGCAGAGGTGTGCATTGGTCTCATTCAGACACGACATGTCGCTTTGAAAATGGATTTTTGATTAGTAGAGGTGTTTGGATAGCTAATTTCTCAATTGAAATTAGGAGCGATGGAGGGAGGCCAACTCTGCCCATCCAACAATAGCCATTAGTTTGCAAAAAGATTTCAACTCTACATTAGTCGAGCATAGAGGAACGCGAGAAAAGATTGGCTCAAATGCTACAAATTTAAGTACATCAGAGCATCTCGAATCTTGTGATTCGAGACCTAAACATTGTCCAAATAAATGTAATTATTAGCTCAATCTAGCTGGATCATATCCAACTTGTCTATAAAATGTCTAATTAACTCATCTGATTCGAAAATTGTGAAGTGCTGTTGTTGAACAGAGCGGCGAATGTGATTAAGTTACCGGAGAGCGTGTCGAGAGGGCCTTTTGCATTTTGCTCGTTTTTGTCAGTCATTGTATTGTTCATTCATTCAGTATAATCTCATTTGAATATGAACAACAAGATTTCTGGGAGAAATAGCGTACAAAAGTAGGAAGCGAGAGATTTACCCACAAATGTTGGGGAAATTGAAAACAAAGTGAAAGCTGGTGCTGCACCGTATTTCATCTAGGGAGATCGTCAGTTTCAAACGCCTGGTGGATAGAGTAATGCTCAATTAAGTTACGTCAAGTTTGTTGACACGGTACCTGGTTAGTAGCACACTGTACTGCTGGTTCAATTTTTTGAACTGATTGTAATATGTTTGCTTGGATTTTGCAATTCTTGCTAGTAGAAATATTTCATTTATAATAGCATTAAATTATCTATTTATTTAAACACTAGCTCGTTAGTCGACTTTGCTATTTGGAAGACAATAGTTTTATTGTACATGTACATGTGAACTGCAACACTATTGGACTAGAGATTATGTTTTGCATGCCTGACACCTCATATTAGTCGTTCATCCCTTCTCTCTCAATCTTAGACTTTTGCTTTTTTGCCTTCTGCTCATTTTTAATTTGATTGTGTCGCAAATCTACATATGTCGTCGTAATCAATGTTATTTACATTTTCATATTGGTTATTCCAGTTTACTTTGATTCCAATAGTTTCCATTGGTGTTAGAACTCCTACTCCCCCGTTTCCCAATATTCGTAATTGACAGTTTAATTGAATTCATTCTCGAAGCGCGAGTCTTTTTAGGCATTGACTCGGCTCTTCGTTTTTCATGACTGAACCTATTTAGTACTATTCGGGCTCTGCAAAATGAGTTAAAAACTAGTGTCTAAATACACTTAGTTAGGTTTAACCTCTTTTTAGTTGATCTGGGCCAAATTTAAGTTTCTCAACGAGCATTTTAAATACATCCAGGAATTTTTCTAGTTTTCATGATGAAGCAACTCATATTATGACAAACGTATTACTTTTCCTTCAGGCTCGCGAGGAGCAAGAAGCAGCCCAGCTTCGTATGGCTGAACATGCTATGGTAGGAGGTGTGAGCTCAGCTCAGCCAGTCTTCACCCAACCGGAAGCAGCCGATGATGAATATGATGTATAATAGACCGTTGTTTACTACTTGTTTTGTGTTTGATGTTTCCATGTATTGATTAGTTTCTTTTTTCATTCCTTTTATGATCTTTTCACACCTTTTCTACCTTCTTTCTATCTCATTTGCTTTAGAATAGTTAAAAGATGTAATTAAATTACAAGTTCTGTCGCGCTATTGTATTCACCTTCTATTTGTTAATTGTATTTCTATATATTATATTGCATTTATTTCACTCTGTCATATTGTAAAGCTTGTTTCTCATATTGTATTATTACATTTATCTGGAATAAAATTGTAGAATATGTCTGCAATCGGTTTAAAGGCACGGTACACTCAAAAAATCAATTCAAATTTTATTAATTGGGATTAATCTGCTTGAAAAGTTATTAAACATGATATAAATAACAAAAATATTAACCAAAAATGAACGACTTTCTGGCTAATTGAACTTTTGGGTGTTTCTGGTTGCACCTTGGACGAGTACTGTAGGATGATTTGGAAGTAATATGTAAGAAACTCCATTAAATTAACGAGTTACCAAAGTTACCAAGGTTTTCACCTATAATAATGGTAGAAATGTTTTTAGTTTTTAAATTTTGGTTCAATTTGACGAGTCATGCAAGCTTTCTAAATTTATGCAATTGCCGCATACTAACCAAAACTCCGCCCACTGTTCAACCTATGCAACATTTTTTAAATGGCCACAACTTCGTTCAAAATCATCGTTAACAAATTTGATCTTCATATTTTGACTCAGAATACATTGCTCTATCAAACAAAGCATGGAAATTGGTGGAGTCAATTTTGGGTGTACCGTGCCGTTAAAGAGAACGTTTAATTTTACTTGAGGGAATGGTAATCTGAAATTTTCGTAAGCTGGGATGCAAGTTCGCAATGTTTATTCGTGTTTGATGATAACTGAAAACAGTTCAGTAACTATCATACTATCTTAAATATTTATTAGATAGTATACCCTCTGAAAGTGTGATGTAGCTCATAACCACGGACAACTACTGAACTATATCGGTCTAATGCTTTCTTTTACAGTATATATGCATTATGTTATTGTATTTACGGATTAAGGGCAATCTATAGTTTATTATTAACCGATAAGAAATTTATTTTGTTTAAGTTTGTTGCCCTTTAAAGGTACGGATAAATCGAAAAATTTTTACTATTTTTATTATTCTATGTTTTTCAGTTTAAAAAGTTGTTCACAAATATGTAAATTACAAAGAAAATAAAGAAAAATGAAAATTTTATATGATATTTCATTTTGGTTCTCCTAAGTTGGGTTACTGTAGCCTGTTTGGACATGAAATGGTTAAAAAACATATTTGTAATGAGAATTTTGCACATTTCGCCTGTTAATGAGAAACCTGGATTATCACCAAACAAAGTGCTAAAAATGTTGTTAGTTTTTCGAAATAACGTCTAATTGAAGAGTTTTGCAATTTGCCGCAGGGTTGTGGGGGCGGGATTCTCATACCCCTTTGCCCAAACCCGCCCCTAGGGGAACCTAAGTGCAGGGTGGCAGACTTTCAAAATGCCATAACTTTGCTCAAAATCTATTTTAAAAAAAATGTTATCTCTATCGAATAAAACTTTAAAAATGAGAAACATTTTTGAGTGGCCGGTGCTTTTACACGATTAATCTGTGATGACTCACCCACCAAATAGTTTTGCGCTTTTCCATGATATTTGGTTTAGTATTGACGAATTGTGACTCGCAAGGTCCCGTCCGTTCCTTTGTCATCTTATCAGTTTCTTTGCTTTAAAGGACGTTAGGCATTCATATTGAATGGCTTATTCATGATATTAACTAGAATTCTACTGGGGCTAACATTAGTCTATCCAACTCTAACACAGTTCTACATTGAATATCATGAAAGTGTGAGTATAACTTATATTATAGCATATTTTCACATTCACTTCTTTCCTTATTACAAGTTTATGAATTGTGAGCTTGGGAAATGGAAATTGTAATGAAATGTTAGAAATTCAGGAGTATTTTTAAATAGAACTAGGTTTAACCTTGTCTTTTCGAGTCTTTAAACGTGCTTCGCTTTGATCTTGTTAATATCTTACAGGCGGCTCGTAAATTATTGTCTGCCAGTGCGGCTGCGTATTCTGCAGATCCCAGTGGATGCTTCCGCAATATGTTTCCCTTTGATGAATACCTTGTGATATTGAATCAGGTTAGGAGACTATAGAAGCATAAGAATAATATTAACAAATTAAATAATACAAATTAGACCTTTAAAGTAGTTGGTTAGACTGCGACTGTTTTAGGAAGTTCTCTGTGACAAGAAAGGCAACACTTGTTCTGTTTTTATTGCCATTTCACATACAAAAAGGAATCTTATTGTATCCTTCAGAGGAACTAACTCAGGTAAGAAAAGTATCATCTAAACAGATCTAGCTATCCCAAACCACGTTCTTTAACAAGGCAATGAATGGCACACTTCTTAAACTATAATATTTAGCTATAATGGTCTGGAAAACTGAATTTGTTTGATCTAAAAATTAGAAAAACATTAGACTTATCAAAGAATAAGAGTGTAAAGCTAGCGAGGAGTCATCTTTCTTTGTTTCCGTTATTCTTATCTAGACTCTTTCAGGGAAACAGCTAAAACGAGAAATGATAGAGAGTCTAAAACCGGAAGTAGAATGGTACGGTTTCGGACTTGTGGATAGGTACTTCTATGATGCACATAATAGACTGTGGTAAGGGTGATAAAGTACTAAAATAGTTGTTATTTATACGGGAAACCATAGCCACTTTTTCCAAATAGAGTGTGCTCTCGTAGTTAGTACAGTCTCTAAAAGATGTCAGTTTCCTCAATCTACAATATAACAAAGAAACTATAAACTGATATGCAGAATAACTTAAGTTCTTATGAGTTTGAGTAAAATTTGGAAATAATATAAACGATTCAAACATCCATGTTTACTTCCAATATAATACATTAGTTTAGGCCTTACATCGAGCCAACCCTGTCAAACACGCTCTATTCGGACTACCGTATTCAGTTTACAGGACATTCCCTAGGAGGGGCTTTAGCTTCTTTAGCTGTACTAAAAACACATAAGAAGAACTACAGAACTCCCGAAATGGTTGGTGAATAAATAAACAAGACCAAATATTTTTAATATCTTCACTTTAGATGACGTTTGTGAATTAAAAAAGGTAAGAAAATACAAACACTATATAGATATTTTTGATCACTTATAGTTAGTTATTTACACGTACAATAGATGTTTCAACTTTAAGTTTGTTTTGAGTGTTCGCCATCTCTATTAAAATATAGCGTATTTCTGCAATTTCTATCATTAATATAGTCGGCAGACTAATTGCTTGCAGGGGGTTACCGTACAAACTGCAAATTTATTAGATCTTATTGGAGTAATTAGAGCAAATATGGGCTTTAATTCAAATTTTGTAGACCTTTACCTGCAAGCAATTGGTCCGCCGACAATACAAACTTTTTTTCAGCTTGAGTTGTACACATTCGGTGAGCCTCGTGTTGGTAACATTGCGTTTGCAAATAACATAGATAGAGTTGTGGCCAATTCATGGCGAGTTGTACATGCCGGAGATATAGCACCACATCTACCACCCTGCAAGTAATTATATTATTTAAAGAATAAATATAGTGTATTTAAACAGGAACGACCCCAAAAACCGCAAGGCTTGTGATAAAAAGGATCAAAGAAGAGGCTATCATCATGGAACTGAGGTAAGTTGTCAGGTTAAAGAATATTACGGTGGTACCTAAATATTTTATCATTCAGTGATCCCAATAGAACAAACATGTACGGAGTCATATATCGTAGCTATTCCTTCTTCAACTTAGGGTTTATTAGTTAACTTTAGGTTTGGTATCAGCATGGAATGTCAATGGGGTCAAGTTACAAGGTGAGATTTATTGAAATGATAATGCTTACAAAAAGAGTATAAGAATATAGGGCTGTCATATCCATTTCAAATGTTTTTGACTCAATTCAATAAGATTATATGTGTCAGTTACCAAATAGCTTTTGTGCTAGTTTGCCGCTGCAAGCAGAGCTGCACATTGTTTATCCAAACTGGGACTAGAACGCGGTTAATGTAACTGGTGCTCGAAAACGCCCTTCTAAAGTAGCGTCTATAACCACGACGTCAACGTCACTTTTGACGTTGGGATAGCTACCGACATCACTACCGACGCCAGCTTGACGTTGAACTTATAGATACCCCGCCGCCAGCAGGGTCACCGTCAATGTCAATTTTCACGTTGGCTCCTGTGTTTTCAGAGTGCAAATTGTTTTGAACTAATATACGTCAAAACTACCGGAGCATTCAAGTATGGTGCGAAACTTTCTTCGTTCATGATAATTTTTGAATACAAAACGGAAAATATGAAATAAAAACTAAACTTGAAATAAATTATGTGTTTATGACAAAAATAATTTTCAAAGGTTTTACATACATTCCGCGTAGGTATCCGGCAGTAAAATGACCGTACCCGGTTGACCAGAGTTCTTCAAAACTAAATAGGTACCCTTCTGCCAGGAACCGAACCCTGGCCCAAAAATATTTCTTGCTTTTGTTACATACATATTTCCTTACTAGATTACTGAAGTTTGGAATATATGTAAAACTTTTGAAAATTATTTTTGTCATAAACACATAATTTATTTCAAGTTTAGTTTTTATTTCATATTTGCCGCTTTGTATTCAAAAATTATCATGAACGAAGAACGTTTCGCACCATACTTGAATGCTCCGGTAGTTAGTTCAAAAGTAGTTCGATTAGT
>JAQGAV010001099.1:0-23517 GCA_034691345.1 Phasmarhabditis papillosa | reverse complement strand
ACTTGGTTCATTCGAAAACAGCTTCTTCTCAGTCTACATAGACTTTTTGCATCTTTCTGATTGTTGACAATTTGCATGACTTTCTTGATTGAATTGACCGAAAGACTCAGCATATCGACCTACAAACAAATAAATAAATATCATAAATAGTATTGAACGATGTGTAAATAGAAATGAATGATTATTATATTAAACCAGCCGCCTGCGGCGACTTTGTCGCCGTTCTGGAACCATGCAGATAAGTTATAGCATATGACGGGGTGCGAACATTTTTACCTTAACATCTCTCGCTCGAAAAGAATAAAGTCAAATTCTGTGCAAATTTTCGCACCCGCATCTTACCACACAATCTCACTCGGACCGTAGGTTTGAACACAGACTATATATTAAAATGGGACATAGTTATCAACGATTTCTTAAATTGTGAAACGCAGAAACAAATAGATGAACAACTTCCTAATAGTCCTGTACACCACAATATATAATAGCTTCACGCTTGTAAATGAATATTTCAATTGGAAAGTTAACTGCTTTTGAAATTGTGGAAAATAGGTTATTGATACTGAAAACGTTTAATATTCTGATCAGATTTTGCTAACACTAAGATGTATTATTCTTAATCATGTAACTCTTTCTCAGCAAAATTTGTTGTCTTATACAAAATAGCACCAAGAATAATTTTATCTTTTAGAGTGTAAACTTTATGCTAACAAACTCAAACTTTTGAAACAAAAGAAGGCAGAAATAACAATTGAAAGTATATAAAATGCGATTTATGTAATAACAATTGTTCAGAATGTTTGATAAGAAAGGGTGTATATGCAAAAGTAAAAGCATGAAGTTATGATTCTGGCAATAGTTATTACTATTTAGTTGTAAACAATAACAGCGGAGCTTACAAACAATAACTTGTACGTATTGTACCTAAACATAAATGAAGAATATTTTCATTTATTTAAATGTTGCCAGTTATTAAATTATTTCGTAAATATATTGTAAAATCGGATACACAAAGAACAAAAGGAAAACAGAAGACATTCTTATTATGTTTAAAAATTATTGAAAATTGTTATAAAAAGAAAAAAATACAAAACTTTTAAAAACTAAAAGAGACACTAATAACAAAGTACGTTAGTTAACAATGATTTGTTTTGAATATTTCGTTGTCGTGCCTGATAAAATTCGAACGCAACGCTACAAAAAGCAACTGATCTTGTGGCTGCCTATCGCAACGCTTAAGAGTTGATGCGCAGAATATCCCGGCTTTAGGATGACTATAACTCCGCTAAGAATACATATTTTTTCATGAAACTTTCAGAATCCTGCTTTGCCCCAGTTTCTATCCTCATACCAAATTTCAACCAAATCGGTTCAGAAACAAAAAAATAGTTTTCGGGCTACAGACGGACACCATTGAACTTTAATATATTTTCTTTAGATCTTTAGATGAGCATTTCCTGCTTTTTATACTTGCAAAATTATCATCCGTAGAAAGACTTAGGATATATTATTGCAGGCAACAAACGAAAAACAGATACAAAGAATCTATATTATATAAAGTTTGTATGTTATTCCTTCTGGGCAAAATAGCTAGTGATTAGAATTTCGAAAGGAAAAGTATTTTCGGACGCATAAGCCTAATATTGTTCCTATTTTGCCTTAAATTTGTTCTTTTAATAGCCCAATTGCGCAAACGGTTAATAATATTTATAACTTACTACTATCCTTAGCAAAGGTAAATCTATTTTCATTTATTGCTCATTTTCTCAAAACTTGGTAGAACACTTTTTTTATTATTAGACATGATAATGAATAGTTAATGTATATATGTAACATATTACTTTTTAATATGTTTAGTCTTAATTAAAACTGTTTCGAAATATACTAATTTAATGTTATAAACTGCCTGTCTGGCGTCACGCTTTCCAGCAAAGTGAACCACTTTTGAAATCGTTGGAAAAAAAGGTTATTGAACCCGGAAAACTTGAAAGTCTAGTTGATTTAGAAAAGATATAATATTTTAAAGCGTATAGGTTTTCCCATTAGAATTTATTTCTCCTATACACAGTAGAGCTTAAAATTATAATAGGTTTTTTTTTAAAGTCAAGTTTGTCTACTACTTCCAATCAACTCTATCCACCTACAGCGACGTGTCGCCCTTTTGCAAATCACCGTAGTGAAACTTCTTTTCTACCCTTTATACTTGCAAACCTGTTATTCGAATTAGGATGTATTATAAAGAACATACAAATCAAAAACCAATATAAAAAAGCTTTAGTAATAGCATTTGTAAGTTGGCCAGTCATTCTATTCAAAAAGTTGTAAGTTGGCCAGTCATTTAAAAAGGAAAGCTAGTTTCCCAATGTATTTTAAGGTTAAGTTAAATCTTTGATAGTTCCATATTGTCCCTGTTCAGCCTTTTATATCAACCAAAATATTTGAATTAAGTGAGGGACTCAAACAGAATGCTGTTATCACGTATCCGCGTTTTCCAAAGTTAGAAAGTTTGCGTTCCAGGACGAATCGGTTTGGCGATATTGTTAAAATAGAGCTTATTGAGGGAGTAAAACTTAAAAAAGGCAGTAAAAAAGGGAGAAAAAATTTACATGTTATAATTAGGGAGGACCAGGCAAATTTTTAAACTTGACATTTTTAGAAGATTTTTATTTAATATGAAAGAGAAAAGTGTGAATTATGCAAATATGTAAAAAAAAAGTAAAATTATTTCGAATTCACTAAGATTTCATCCTGTAAAGTGGTACTCAAATGTGGCCAAAATTTTGACAGGGACGCCACCTTAATTCGTAAAATTTGAGTTCGATCGCGTTAGCAGACACCCAAAAAGTTGTTTCAGCTGCTTGGAAAGATTACCACATTTATCGTTTCTCTTTGTTTGGATGCTTGAGTAGGCTTGAGAAGCTTTTTACGAAACAAATTTACCGCCGATGGTAGGCGCTTGACCTTTTTTGAAGGTGCAAGAAAAAATTTTTTACATTCAAGTTTAATAAAGAGAGTATTTCGTAATCGGTTGGCGCCGATATTGAAAACAGGGAGAAAAATGTTTAACAGGACGTGCCAGAAAAAGCCAAAAACGTGTGAGAGTGATCAATATATCGTTAAATAGATAAATTTATGGAAAACAATGCTAGATATGTGGCTTTTTGTGCTCCTAATGGTTCAAAAGTTATAGTCAAAATCGTGAATCAAATTTTTTGAAAAAGTGATTTAAACACAGAGAAATCGAATAAAAATTTTATAAATGGAAAGAGCGGGTCTTGTTTACTATTAAATAATAAAAAAAATACTAAATAGTCAAAATTTTGTATGCGTAATCCTAGTTTGAAATATCTATATTTGACCTCTGAGAGAGGACGCTTAACGGAGAATTTCTAAGCTGGCTACTTTACACAGTTGCGTTGACTACCTGTGCCTCCCTAATTATAATATTTCGAAACGCAATAATTAAAAGCATATTTACTGCTATTCATGTTTTTAAAATAGTTTTACATTGTTAGAAATGGAGAGAATATATCTGCGAAATTAAAAGATAGAAATTATGATTCCAGCAATAGATAACTTACCCGTAACCCGTAACAGAGGATCATAAAAAAATTCATTACTCAATATAAATCAATGAATTTATCTATTTTCAAAAGTTTCTAGTTATTGAATCTTTCGAGGTCTTATTTGGATAAAATATTATGATTTAAAAAATATCACTTATGTTATTAAAAAAGAATATATAATAATATAAATACAAAACATATTAGAGTTGAAAAATGATAAAACAACTACAAGAAAGAAAATTAGTCAATCAATATTCGTAATGCAATACATACTAAAAGAAGTTACCAAATGTGAGTAGCGTTTGTTTGAATACTGAAACGCCATTGAAAATTCAGCTGCGTATCGCTACTCTTAAGAGTTGATGCGCAGAATAATCCGGATTTCGGATGACTATAACTCCTCTTAGAATGAATATTTTTTGCATGAAACGTTCACAATCCTGTTTTTGCCCCAGTTTCTACTCCTATACCAAATTTCAGTTATAGTTTATAAATAATATATTATTAAACGATGTAGACAATATACAGCAGTTTTTACGACACATGTCCTTCCTGTTGTAAATATGACGTAAATAGATGAATTCGATTTGAACATTTTGAATAAATTGACTAGTAAGAACGCCAGATAGGCGCGGTGGTATACGGCTCTTTCTATATTTTGAGGTTGCGGGTTAAACTCCTCTAAGCGGCATTTCTCTTACAAGTTTGATATAGTTTACAGTAATCACTTGAGAACATTACAGTTAAAAAAATATTGCTACCAGCGGAATATAAAATAGTTTATTAAAATTAAGAAAGGGCCAGTTTTATTATAATACATAATAACATCATGTAAAAACTATACATAGGAAGAGAATACATTTTCAAGGCTCAACAAACAATTTTCACTGGCTAACAATAAGATATATATATAGTCTATAGCAAACAAAAGCTTTAAAACACTTCAATTGAGTTAATAATGTAAAAAAGGAAATTATTTACTTTTGTAAGAATTTATAAAAGAGATAGTTTAAAATGCGTTTTATTTAAACTAATTGGTAAGAATATACTTGGCATGACTAGGCAACCAAATTGATAAAGTCTACATCAATTGTTTGGCAATACATACGTCAAAAAAGCCCTTACTACAAGTAACCGCTGGTAAAATAGATTTATAGATTTATTCAATACGTGTTCTATGAATATATAGTTTAGTTGTTTTGTTGTTTTGGTTTTGTGTTTTTTCTCATATTTTATTACCCAGCTGCTTAATTATTGTACCATTTGCATTAGAGTTAGGCAGCTCTGCCCGAAAAACAAGTCCCAGCCTGTTTTCCGCTTAAGCTCGGCCCAAAACCCGAAAGCCCGTTTTAAGTTCGTCTTTGCCCGTTTTTGTGCTTAGTTGTTAGTTATTTCGAGCAATTTAAGCCAAGGTATAACGCTCAAAGCCTGAAAAAAAAATTTCCTACTAACAATAGCTGAACAAAGTATTGTTATTGTTAGGATTTATTCCACTTTTCTATTAAAAAACTTTGATTATTATGTATTTATTAAAACAAGCAATACAAATATACTTTTTTAATATATAGCCGGGCTGTGAATTTCCCAGCCTCTATACATAATACCGAATTGTTTTAATTGGAAGATTGGTCATTTAAATTAGTTTTCCCACAAGAGCCACATTTCAACACTCCTGTAAAAGCAAAAATGATCAGCAAAAAGGCGATGGGGTAGAAAAATGAGATAAAACATAGAAAAACCAATTTCCAAGTAGAAAGACGCCAACATTTGACTAAGCTTCCGTTCTCCTGAAATATTGTTAATAAGTATGCTAATACTATCACAATAACCTGTAATTGAATAAAAAATGTTTATAAAGATTAAAGTCTTTATATTTTAGCCAAGTCGTTGTATCTGTCGTTGGACCAGAGCCGGCATCGTTATCAACCGTTGGACCATAATTTATGAATGAACATGAAACATTCAATTGGTTCCATATTTAAAAGGTTGCCAAGTCGTATTGAACGTCGCCCGACTCTATTTATCTTTCCACTCACACAATCTGTGCATCTTTCGCCAGTGTTGCTAGTTTGAATATCAAGTCCTTTGGTAGATAAATCGATAATTAGGGCTGGCGAACTGAAAGAAATACTAGAAGTTCAGAGGTTTTCGACACTGCTACTTTGTTTTTCATTTCTAGCAAATAATGTAACATTTTAAATAGTCAATCTCAGTAATACTTTACTTTGTTGTGCGTATTAAATCTGACATGTGAGATTTGTTGACCCCCCAATCTGGTCGGGTCGTTTCTGTATAGATTTTTTGGTGAACTTACACATCTGTGTGGGTTGAACCCGGTAAATATCAGTTCCAACCTAAATTAACTAGATATTCAGCACTGGGTCTTTAGAAACAACACTTTAAGAAGAACTAGTGAACAATTTTTATAAGAGTTCAAATTGAAAATGAATAAACCGAATTACTGAGAGTAATACAAACCTCATGACAGGCGGTGCTTGTTGCAGAATAGTGTATCTGATCTATCTCTCTTATATATTTATTGTTAGAGTTTACTTCCCATGAGAAGTCATGATTGATAAGTGCTTGTTTGAGAACTCGGTGTTTGACAGACATATATTTAGGAGACGGTTAGTGTGTGATAACATGAAAGCTTCCCGTTTTTGGTTTGGTTATCTTCCCCATGGAATTAACGAAAGAAAGCATGAAACGTAGGTATATTGAGTTGCTTTAAACTTCACAGAAAAAAAGAATGTTACATTATCTATTCCTTTCCTTTTTATTACATTATTATATTATGACATAGAAATGGATTCACAGATTATTTCTCCGTTTCTAAGTTATTCTTATTTATTTGTTGTTTGATTTCTACAAGTACTGCGCGAATACTTCTCATATGTATATTGGCGCCAAACTTTTATTGAGAATAGGAAACAGTCACTGTAGAAGTTGCAGAATTGATAAAATAAATTCCATATGACGTACAGTACCACTTTGGAACCCTTTGGTGGGCGGAGCCTCATTATAACAGTATAAACACCGCTAATACGAAAGATGTTTAATCGTTATTTTAACCAACGATAAACCAATGTAGCAAACCAACATTTCCGTATTAATCACCAATTGTTGGAGTAATATATAGAGAATATTTACAAATTTGTGAGAACAGTTAAAACTTTATAACTGAAACACAACTATAATATCTACAAACAGAAACTTCTACATGAGTTATATGTATATAAAATAATGATTTCAATGATAATATAGTATTACATATATTAATGTTAACAACACATTGAATTCATATTCTGGGGAGAACAATAAGCTCAAACTCTGACTGTACTTCTCGGCAGTAAGGACATTTTAGCATCTTTGCTTGGCTTAGCAGTTTCAAGTTGTGGTGGCAGTTTCTGCAGAAGCCATTCAGACACTCCTTGCAACGGAATAGGTTCATTCCGGAGGAACAGAGGTTACATCTAAAACACGGTTCTTTCATTCGACAAACGTTGACACTAGATAGATGCTTTTGCTTTAAAAAATGATTCTGATCTGACGTTTTGACAATTTGCGAAATAATTGATGGATTTTTAATAGTCTTCAAGTTAATATAGCGATGCCTTGTCGCCTGCGAATTTTTATTAGAAATTGGCGTAAATAACAATCTTCGAAGGAAAAATAGTTACGCAATGGACTTTCAATATGTTTAACTACGACCTCTTACGTTTTTATTTGACTACAGCAATCATATTAAATTATTGTTTTCCTGCTTACCTCGTTCGCCTCTCTAACTGTTCCTTGAAGCCTAAATCATCAATACTTGCTAGTACCTTCTGGTTTCTTTCCAGAGTTCTCAATTCGTTTAACTTTGAAAACTGTTCTTGTTTCTGAAAATTGAAAGAGTGCGTTCCACTAGTTTTTAAATAATTTTGCTTACTTTATCTGGAGAATTCGTGGCGTTACTAATACTGCTGCTAACAAGACAACGCATAGCCAAATCCATGCAATGGCTTTGGGAATCAGACAAATTCTAAAATAGTTTTGCTACAAAATATGCTGAAGAATCCTGCCTGATCCGATTCTGACTCACTTAGGTGATCATCATCATGGAGTTGACGAGCGATATACGAATAGTGATTGCCGCCAAACTGAAATAATACTAGTTAAAAGTTTCTAGGCATCATTCAAAACATATATTGGACATTCTCTGGACTAAAATATGGAACAGTGTATTACCGGATACAATGCGGTCTTGCCATTTTTATTAACCTTTTTGATGGCTAAACGATAGGGGTCACCGTCAACCCTTGAATTAAAGTTAAAGATAAGAGTGTGCAGTAACCTGTTCCGATTCTTCCAAATCATTGGTATTTGTAGACGAAATTGAAGACATTGATGGGATAGCTGGAGTGTTGTTCATTTTGTTAGACTTATTTGGAATTTCGCTCTAAATAGGGTGAATGAATCAAATAGGCAATAATAACTTAGCAGATTAAAAATAAAGACGGGTGATAGTTTCTATAATTTGACAAGGTATATAACAGTCTACATTTAGTCGGATAGAAACTTTATAAAGTGTTTGCAAGTTTGCTGAACCTTTAATGAAATTATGTGTTGCAAGACGCAATATGTTCACTTTTACCAATAATCAAGAACATCAGGTTAAATAAGCAGGGTGAACAATATATATGAGAAAACTAGTTAAAAGAATGTTAAACGAATATTTTTGCAGTTTTCAAAGAATTGGTACACAAATTTCGCAATAATTGTTATTACTTAGCACAACTTACTTCCTATTGATAGTTCACATAAACGAGTTATTTTACCTCACTTCCCAATAGAATAACTCGTAAAACTATGGAATCCTATATAAAACTCTACTCTTTCACAAAATCAAATGTTTCAAATAGAAATATAAAATCACTTTTCTATGAGAAGAAGTTTCATAATGCTTTGTTAAAATTCAAATTAGAAATCTTATAGTAACTAATAATAGTTCCTATAGCTTAACTAAATGCTGATCTCTAACCAATGGTCTCTCTCTAATGATGGTAAGTGATGAGAATAAAGATACATTAATATATGACTACTCTCTAACTATGACGCAACATTTATTTGCGTGTGATCACCCCACGTGGTATTGGAATTTTAGATGAAATGAACAAACAACACTTTTATGTAGGAGAAGTGAACGCTCGAAAACTGCAAACAACATACTGTAAATTTGATGGCGAACTTCTTTTAAAATCGAAATTAATAAAGATTGCATGAACGAGGCCGATATAAAAACTAGATCACTTCTGTTGATATCCATTTTCAATTATTCTCGGAAAACTCTATTTATATATCTACAAAGGCTATTAAGCTGATGCAACATTTTCGTAAGGCATAACTCCATCTACATTTAGTCCTGCTAAATCTCTTTGTTCCATTATTTTTAAGAAAGGTACTAGCTTCTTTTGGTAGTTGTCTGCTTCCTCCGCCAAGCTGAAGTCTGCTATTCCATGGCAAACATTAATGAAACAAAACACATTGCCAATAAATGCTCGCCAACTACAATCCGTTCTAATACCGAGGCTACAAGTGCCCTCTGTATGTAACATTTCCAATGAAAATTGTAGTCTTAATCAGACAAAATTCAAGAAAATACGTTTTCTTTTAGGAATCCGTTAGCATGGTATTTTCTACAATATTGTAACAATTTCAGATTTATCATAAGATCGAAGTATGTGATTGCATTGAAGAATGGTATGGTAATAACATATTTTTCGGTATTCAATCATGCTTTTCTACAAACTGCTCACTTCCTTTCGATGGTTTCTAAATCGTTCAATCCCATTTGATACATTTGTGATTTGATACGCAATCCGGGGCAGACCAATTTTCTTGGGCAGGTTACTCAGATATATGCAAACAACTAGATAAACTGAAACAACTAGATGTTTTCCAGATGAAACTGAAAAATTCAGTTACTCAGATATATGCAAAATTCGCAAATATACTATGATGATATCTACAAACCTGGTTGATGGGCAACTGGCCTTCCCAGTCCGATTCCGTCAGTCGAGTTTCCTTCAACAGCGCTGACCATACCATATACGGTGCGGAAACCACCAGTAACATATACTTTAGTGCAACTGTTGGCGAAAACAGGGCGAATCGGAAAGATTTGACATTTTTGTAAATAAATATAACTTATGTTTATGTAGTATATTATATAAGGTTAACTGGTTGTGTTACTGCACAACAGCTCGATTGGCCCGCTTCAGATAACAAAAAAAAATCAATCTTTGTTTTTTTTAAGTTTAAGTTTAAAAAATCAAGTTCGAATCCTTGAAAATTAGGATGAAATATTATACCTTATTGTTAGGTTTGAAGACAAAAATGAGATTTTGATCAATATACCTTATCTGTGAATTCCAGGAATAATGCTTCTCGAGCCTTGGTGGATTCTCTTTGGTGTTGAAAAGCTAGACTCTCGTAGTTTCCGCCGGACACTTCGACGAATCAAAACCAACATCCTAAAAACATAAAACTTCTGTTTCTCGAGTTTTTTCTCTCTATTCGGAAATGTTCAATAAAACCATGTTTGTTCGTATTTTTTAATTAGGATTAGTTCAAAATTTGTTAGAGTAAATGTTTTTGATCGACATAACTGCAGCAAAATTATTTTTTCTTCAATTCAACCAGTTTTCTAATTTAAATCTATGCTTTAGTTAGTTCTGCAGAAACTTACGACAAACATCTCACAGAGTTTTTTTGCTTCTTCAGGTTGAATGAAGACCATCTTTTTGAAACTCCACAGAATTTGTCTTTACCCCACTGATAAAGTCTCTTTCAGGCTCACCAATTTCTGGCCTGTAACTTTTCTGGTAGTTTGGCTACACTTTGCAACAGCTTCCGATATTGCGTTTGCTTTGATCAAGTTCTGATTCGACTAATCGAATCAGTTTTCAGAGAAACGCTAACAAAAATTCCAGTGCAAATTGTGATCGAATGGTTTCTTTTGTGTTGTTCATCTAAAGCATAAAACAGTATGGCTTATAAAGGATCCCACTTACCTGATTCTATTGTATATTTCTAGTACAATTCTAGCGCGGTTCTCCAGCGATCCACCATATTTGTCGGTTCGTTTGTTAGTTGTAGGGGAAAAAAACTGAGATAAGAGATAACCATATGCAGTATGGAGTTGAACGCCGTCAAACCCTAAGTTTTTCAGATTTTTACGAGACGTATATTTTCTAGGTAATCTTAATCAAGTTAGGCAGGTATAGTCGACGGACGAATCGCTTGCAGCTAAAGTTCTATTTATTATAATGCGAGCACACAATTATATCGGTTACTTGTATATTTCCTTTTGATTTTCGCGCTCCCTCTAAATTCTACAGTACACACCCTGCAAATGATTCATTCGTCGATTATACAGTGAAAAATAAAATAGAGATTTCTTTAAGTATTATAAAAAATTATTATGTTATAAAGAAAAAATATTCCTACTGATTTACCATTCGTGAAATAATTCATTCCTAGCTTATGTTTATCTCACCAGCTTCAAAAGACACCTTGGCTGCAAATACAAATCGATCAATAACTTCAATTTGAATCTGTTTCTCGGTCAGTGGAATCGGTACTCCAAAAGTTGTATTTCGCACCATTCCAGTCAGTTGAACCGCAGACGGTGCGAACGGTTGTGGGTTAATAGCGAATGGGGTTTGTCGTCCAGCCTGATATTTCAAACCTAACAATATTTATATTTTCAAGAAGCTTAAGAACAATGTTTCAAAAACTTGTCAATCCACTACTATTATATGCTTTTTTATGCTGCACTTCACGTTTATTAAATTTTCTTACATGTGAAAGTTGTACTACAGCCAGAGCTCCATCTGATTTCGATACTTTCGCCCATTTCTTGTATTGCCCAAGAAGTTCACCTCTATAGTTCTAATTTGAAATTATAGGATTGCCTACTGCTTCGGCATTCTTCTGAACAAAGATTGGTATTGAGGGACTTTGGTAGTTTACTTATGTCTTTTACAATGATGAATGCTCTAGATTTGAAAGTATAGTCTGTAGCATAAGCTTCGTTTCTAGCAAAGTATTGTGCGGAGCACCGGTGTAATATAACATATATGGCAAAACGATGGATTGGGAGCCTTTTATTGAAAAGTACGTTCATTTTATCCTACACCGCCTCCACCCCGGTATACGCATCTTTGCGTGTGAAACAGACTGTATGTAATAAATAGTAAACTAACTAACTGTTTTGACAGTATATGCATATTTAGTGTGGACTAGCCATTGTTACCAAATTATATTCCCCGGGAAACCATCAAAACTTACAGGATCAACATGAAGATTTCCGGTCAGAATGATACCAAATCCTCCGTTGCCCCATTTCTCATACATATTTATAATGGATTGGGTAGGAATTCCGCGTCTAGAGAGATCCGTTTTTATTTTAGTAGGTTCTTATCGCTTAAACATTTTTGGAACTCACTTTCGGAAATCTATTCGGAGCAGTTTTACCTTCTTTGAAATACAGTTTCTTGCCAAGAATATGATAGTTGTTTACGGGCGGTGCATTAATTCCCTTGTGAACCATGTCTTCTAGTTAGTCTAACATAGCTTAATAGTTCTTCACTTTTGCCATTTGATAGTTTATGACTTTATATGGAACAACTTTCTTTCCATATTTTGTAAAGAACTTTTTATAGAATTATATAATTACTTTCATATACAGGGATCTAGTTCATAATAATTCAGAGAGTGTATTCATACATGGGTTATTTAAAGATAATTCTTTAACAAACAATTCATTTAGTTTAGCGAAGCTTACAAAATTAGGATTCATTTTAGAAATTTGCAGGTCTATCCCACATCCTTATGGATAGCGGACCGAACAGATTCAAATGATGAAGGGACGTGCTGTAGTAGATGATCAACATAATAAGACCTAAGATTACACTAACCACCATTAAGAATAATATAAAACTAGCCCAATAAATACAAAATATAAAGAAAGTCAGATATGTAATTGCATAAGCACTCTGTGCTTGTATTAAGGCTTCGTCATTGACAATCGTTTGGTAGAAAAGTTGGTCTCTGTTTCTCAGTAGCACATCCCTGCGTCTCGTCCAAAGAACTGAGTTTCTCTCATTTTTCAAACGTCGAACTTGTGCCATCAAGGCGTTGATTTGGAATCTCTCAATATCGGTTTCGTTCGTGAGTACTGTCGTAATGTTTTCGGCACGCTCTAACCTAAATAATGTTTTTTAAATCGTTTGTATTAGCTTTTGAAGTGTTTTCACGAGTAAATAGAATGTGTAAAAGTATTAGTTAAACAGTTGCGTATTTAGCAAACTTACATGGAAAAGTGTTTGCCCTTGAATCACAAAATGTGGGCTCTACACTTTTAATGTTGACTATTCTTGATGGCTCATATAGCAGAGACAGGTTTTTTCTTCCGTTCAAGAATTTCAACAAAGATTGCGCAACTTTTTAAAAATAATCAAGCTTACAATACACTACAAAAGCTTACAATAGTTGTTTCTGTTCCACAAAAGTAGTGTTATCTCTGTTGCACAAATTGGTCTTGCAACACCAGGAAATCCTCTCCACAGTTTCATCGTTACTGATCTCTTCTCTGTAAGATTCCTAAACAGTTCAATTTAAATTATGTCTACAATAATTTCTTATTAACAACCCAGTTAATAACAATACGATGCGACTGAACACCAATCAAAAGCAGTTCAATATTAAAGTAGACACACTTTTGGTGACAACAAAAGTAATAAATAGTTCATTGGAAACCTTATAGTTAGCATTTTATCATATTGTTGGGAAGGTCACTTAGATGCCCGATAACTGTATATAACAACAGACCAACCCGGTCGGGCTGGGCCAACAAAATAATTTCCCAAGAGATTGGCCGCAAGATATTTTGTTATGAACTATATATATTTTGAGTTGTATTCTAAATAACAAAAGATAAACCAACATTTCCATCACATTCCACGTCTTTATCGCATGTGAAGTTTTCATAGTGAAATGTATGAGTGTTGGCAATGAGCGTCCTGTAGAAATGTAAGATTTAGCAAATAAATTATATGTTGACGAAGAAACAACAACTGTTGTATAAGACATGAGTAGAAATTTATGGAGCAGGCCAGAATCAGTGTCGGGAAACTTTGAAAACGTACCGGTCTTTTTAACCCATATATACGCTGAGAGGTACAATAAATAAACATACCTGACGCAGAAGTTCCTACAATTATGCTTTTCTACTACCCAAGACACAGTACTGCCGTCACCACTGGTTCGTACAATACCTGAAGTACAATTCTATATCCATTATAATTTAATCGAAAACGGTATTTTCAGACATTTTTCGCAAACGCTTTAATTTTTCAGGACTCTCTAGCTGACGTTATTAAAATAACTGATAGAGTAGAAAGTTTTATTTCGAAGACGCAACATCAGTAACAAAAGTAATCAGAGCGCGGTGGTATTCATAGGTTTCCGCAATTGCGCATTTGTCTTTTTTTGGACATGATGCAACATGAAACTACTACAATAATATTTTTCTGGCAACAAACAAAAAAGTGTGCATCGAACCACATAATGGAAGTTTAATTTCGCCACAAAACGAGCGATTTCTGAATCCTTGACCAACAATGCACACTACACTCTTTTTTTGTTATTGACTATAATACTATTAGGATCCATCATAAAAAAAAGATTGAATGAGAGGAATTCTACATAGTTTTTGTTTTAGAGGAATAGACAAGCTAATGTATTTTATCTTAACCGTTATTATATACATTTAACTTTACTATCTCAATAAATACACCCACTGTCATATATAAAATGTGTTCAAGTATAAAATGTTATGCCAACCTTCATAGCACACCAAGGCAGTTGCCGAACAGTAAATTAATGAAACTAGAAATATTTTAGTGAATAACATGTTTACTTGGCGGTTTGAAATGGTTTTTATCATGATTTGCGGTTCGTATCAATTTTCGTTTGTTTATATAAAATTGCGTTTTCCAAACATTCAGAGTTACGAAAATGACAAACCGATCGTCCAATTTACAATGGAAAACTAAATCCGTCATTTTATAAAAAAATGATAAAAGATAGACTGTATCAAATACTATTAAAACTAATAAAATAAGAATACATTTACCATTTTCCAAATATCTGGTCTTTTCGATTTGGGAAAGAGCCGAAATCCTTTGTTTTGGAAAAGTTCGATAGTAGAGCAAGAGACTTACACAATTTTCTTCCAGCCACCTGTTTTCGTTTTGCCTACAATTAGCAACCAACTTTTTCACTTTTTGTTCAAGCTGACAAACATGTAACTAAAGTCAGCAGCTACAGATTTTGACTATAAATTTTGTAGACTACAAGTTTTATCTTGTTTTCTTGTAGTGCGAGCGAAACAGATTCAAGCTAAACACAAAAGATCACTAACTAACTAAAGTATCCTAGAATTCCCAATAAACTTAGAAATCAATAATACTTGGGTTGAAACTAAATGTAAGATCCAGACAATGACAAAGCGGAGCCCATTGTTAACAATAGATATAAGAATAGATTATCGCTTATGAAACATTCACCCTAGCTTGTTGCAATCTTGACAATTTACTTATGTAAAAAAACAAAATTGCAAGGTTCTATAATAATCAAATTTAACGAACATTCCTCAAAATAAACAGTTCAATTAACATAAATCTAAAACTGTGCCAATGTTACATAGAGGTGCTTATTAAATAAAAATTCTCATAACACAATAGCATTATGGCTAAATGGCAAACTGAGCATGCTTATCCCATTAGTCTAACATACATTCTACCGTAACCTTCCTACGCGAACTTGGACGTCTTTCAAATTATCATGAAATTTTTATCACCAATTTCACAAAGATACAGAAGTAGCTACTATGAAAGGTTCGACCGAATAGATCAGGCACTTTCTGTTTCCTGTATGAATCAGCTTTTGGTCTTTACGTTCCTAGCAGTTGCCGTGTCTTCATTCACTCTTCCATTGAGAGTTGTGACTTCAGGAGTGGTTACTCAGGCACCGGATGTAGTAAGCATTGGCCATGCAAGCTGTTTTCTAAAACATTGACGTGTTAATGACATTGAAGCAGGGCTCGAAAAAGGCCGGCCGGCCCAGACCGGGCCGACCGGTTTCTCAAATTGTCGGCTCTCGCTCCGGGCCGACTTTCCAAAATTTTCGACCCAGCCCGGGACGCCCGTGAAATTCCCATCACTGCATTTAAGAGTTATAAAGACAAAATTAAATAACTAGTAAAGATACTTATTTTTGCTTGTTATTCTTAGAGATTTATCACAGTTTCAGCCGTTGCTTGACACTTCTTAAGATAATCACCGTGTCTCTGGGAAAGTTCACACTACCAAAATGAATTATATTTCATACCTTAGTGAACAGATTAATATTCACCTTGTCTGCTTGGTGCAAACGGTTCAACGACGACGAAAATATGTTGCACAAATTCTGTAGTCTGTCTTCAAACCTACGGTCAGCGCGCTGTTGAAGTGATGTGCTTAGGCACGATTAATTATATTTACGCTATCGCTTCCCATCTCTGCAACGGCGCGCGGGCCGTAGCTTTTAAAACAGACTATACAAAGCTTTTCTGCGAACTGTAGCATTTAGGTCTATCAACTTTCTTTTTTCTGGGGTAACTGATGTGACTATCGGCACTCCTGGACAAACATTTACTCTTACAGTAGGTTTTATTAATTTACACTAATAATTTATTGGAAGAATTGCTAGGAAAATCATGGTTTCTCAGGGCTTTTTAAAAGAGAAAATGAGTAACATCGTTCATTGCCTCTGCGAATTTCAACGTACATTAAGAACTAGTAGCTCCATTCTTCAGAGGAAGGAAGGTATGTAAAGTGTCTTTATTAAAGTTACCTAAATTCAAATATAATGATTAAGATTATATAAAGATTATAAATATAAAGTTACACAAGATTTTGTTGATTAACAAGGCTTTCAAAATCCAGCATGAAGCAAATCGTTGTGTAATTTATAAATAAATATCCGCAAAGCTCAATTTTTACTCACAAGTATTACTTTCGTGTCATCTAAATCTTGGTTTTCTGCAAAACGTTTCTTTTTATATCTCGTGGCCTAGCCGCTCAGTCTATGTTTGGATAAATTATATCGTTGTTTGTTGCAGGCTTTGAATCTGAGAAACAGTTATATTTACACCCAACGTTTGTTATATTTTGATAATTTAAGCTACACATTTTGTCCATCGACTACGCATCCTTATCTCCATAGCGCTTTTCTCGTGGCAATTCCAAATATTCGGCCGATAACCGATCAAGTACTTAACTGAAATATAGTCGACGGCCAAGGTTTATGCATGGGTATACGGAACCAACTGTTGGAGCGCGGACGAGCAATGGCGTGCGAAAACGCGGACTAGTCAATGTACAACACCACATCTAAATTATTTCTCTGAAAAAATAATTTCAAATAGTGATTATAACTATTTGGCGCGTTTTAAGTTGAGCACTCGGACCTTTAAATTGCATATCCTCTGTCCACCGACTATATGCGTCGTCCGTTGAAAACACAAAAAAAAGACAATATATTTTGAAAAAGGAAATGTGTAGGTCTTATGGGGTCGAATCTAGAGTTGCTGCAGCGGTTAGAATTGAGAACATGCGACAATGTTTTCTTGAAGTGTTTCTCTATTACTAGAGACCATTGTTAGGAACCACTTAAATGTAGAAGAAATAGCTGGTTAACTTTAAAGATGAAAAGTCTACCTTTAAAAGATTTCACCCAGTTTCTCATTTAGTGATTTAGATGTGTTAACTTTCATAGTGGTTTCTCTATAATCAGTGCTCTAATAACTTCTTATCTTTTGGCCATGGATCACAGTATGACAACTATAAAAGGACGTGCGAAGCTAATTTTCTAATCTTCCAAAATGAAACTTCTATTGATTTTTGTGAGTTTGGTAGCAGCCGTCTACTCATTTGTTATACCTGTGAAGATATTGACCACAGGAGTTACTCAGGAGGCCCCAGATGTGGTTAGTTGGCTTAGCTTGCTTGTTCAGAAAATCATGATTAAACATTTTTTTTGGAATCGAATGCTTTTGTAGGAGGAATTTTAAAATTTTCAAAATAAGCTTGTAACCAGGTTATTGGCGACAGTAGCATAACAATATATTTTTAATGTTTGGATAAAAAAATTGGTTCAGGTTCTTGCGTATCTTGAGTATAGTCATCCGATTTTTCGTTTGCACATGGAAACGGTAGACAACCCCATGTGTACGGAAAATTACTCTGAATTGCGTAAGAAGGGGAAAAATGTGTTAGTATATGCAAATCTGCCTTTCCCTAAAAAATTGCTTTTGCTATTATGATCATTGCATTCTAATTCAGGTATTGGTATCAAAAATACAACAATTTTATAAAAATTCAATTAGAAAAATCTATTCGAAGATATTCGAATACTTTCCGAATTTCACTGATTGGCGCCCCAGCGTAACATTCGCAGACCTTTATTAGCAAGCAAGCTGTTCATCGACGTTATTAACAGCATATTGAAACTATTAATTCAGCTCTACCAACTTGACGGTGTACCCGGTACTTCATTTTGGGTCACAAATGTAACTGTTGGAACTCCAGGGCAAACATTCACATTAGCGGTACGTTTTGCTTCAACTAACTTAGGAATTTTTATATATTGTGGATTGACACATGGAGCTACTATATGTGGATACCTTCTATCAACTGCGACTATTACGACGCTCAAAATATCAGTAAGTAGCTAATATTTGTAGCTAATATGTTACAATTTTATTCAAGAGTGAAAATGAAGTGCTACTTGCAGATTTATGGGTATATTTTTGTTTCACGAAAAGTTTCAGAGCCATTTTTGGCAAGATTCTTTTTCGTACTTCACTATTACTATGCGGTCAGACTATAGAGTCTAAATGCTGTTTTTAGAATAAATTTGTTATCAAAGCTGTTTTAGTGCTGCGCTACTCATAAGTTTTCTAAACTAGATAATTTTTGTTTCAGGTTCACTACCATGCTATGGAAAGAACAGATACGATCCGTAAGTAAACCAAAATATAAAATACTCTTGACTATATGTGCACAGTTTCTGTATGAACAGGGGTGAAAAAAGGCCTTTTTTTAATTTACGGTTTCTGCCTCGAATGGACTGACTTTTCTAATTTGCAGCCCGGCCCCGGCCTGAATTCCGTCTACTGGGTGGTAGACACTGTCAGTGCAGTGTGGTATGAACTAATAATCGGGCAATGGCGCCCATAATATCATTCAAAATGAACCGAACCCTAATGTAATACCAATCTAATTCAATATATTAAGTTGTTTCTAGAGATGCATCTTCTACCTTCGATCCAGGATTTGAAACATATAGCCAGGGTCATTTAGGAGAAGTCACGGGAACCTATGGATCAGATGTTGTTTATGTAAGTTTAAAAATGCATTTAGTTTCTTTCTCTTATACGATAATATAATATAATTTTTTTTTTTTTTGATAATGAATCTTATTTAGCTCGGTAGCATTGCTGGACTATCAACAGTGTCAGAACCTAAATGGATTCAGGTTAGTAGTTTTTCGAGTTGTCAAACTTGAACTTGAAAAACTTGAAATTTTGGTGAAACTTGAAAACTTGAAAAAAAACTTGATTAAAAACTCTACTAGTTTTGTTGGGATACTAGTGGAGGATGTAAAGAAAATCTTGCACAGAAAAGCCAAACCTTTTCTTTACTTTTATAATAGTTGCAAGTAATATCACCTTGACAAATTATAAGAAACTGGCAGCAATCTCTTTTTAGGAGAAATTAGCGACCCGGGAACCGGGCACAAAATTATTAGAAAGAACAGTGTGCCTAGTTCTCCACTAGATAGCCTAACAAATGAAAACCTTGTGTCAAATAGTTTTTGTTAACAGTTTATAAAGAATGATTTCCGTAATATATATTTCTTAAATTCTACTATTGAGTGTTCCCATATTGTTCGCTTCCTTCGGATAAGTAATATATATTGTGTTTACTTTCACACTCAAACTACTCTGTTCAAGGCTTCTGACATTTCTGGTGTAATACCTAATACTCCTGGTATTGATGGAGTTTTTGGACTTGCCGGTCCTTCTGGCCAAGCATTGCCAGATCAAATCTTCAGCGAGCGTAAGTTTTCATGAAAACTAATTGCGAATTCATTCAAGATTTGCGACATTCAATCTGTCAAACTTTGCAAACAAGTTGAAGCTTGAGAAAACCAAACATTTCCAGTAGTATTTTTACAAAAAACGTTTGCCTTGACTATTGAGATACCTATAAATAGAATATTTGAGGATAAGTTAGGTATGGGGTAAGCGAAAAGTATAGGAAATGCAAAATTGTGTCATAAACTTATGTTAGAATATAACGTTACTAAGCTATATTTATTGGAGGAACTATCTCGTTTATGTAGCATACAGTCTCAACAGATATTCACTTGTTCCAAATTATGAACGCGGTTAACAGTGGTTTTAAAAAATACAATTTTAAAGTGATCTTACTCTCCTGATTGAAAATGTTTAGCCAATGTTTGGAACAAGAATGTGATTACACTTTGGTTGGAAGATCAATGGCAAACATCAGATAATGGAACAGAAGGAGCGATCTATTATGGAAGTCAGTAAGGTTAAATTGGGCACAATTCTATTTAAACTATTAAAAAGATAAATAAATTTTCCCTTTAATCAACTAAATTAGTTACACTGGAGCAGAGTTGAAATGATGGTGCAGTTGATAACTACTATTACACAACTATTCCAACTATAACTGTTTGAGTTCACAAAGTTTGTTATAGATGGCGCCAAGAGTAATGATTGAGTGTAAAGAGGTCAACGCTCGTCTGAGCCCCTTTGCAAGCACCGCGCCAGCATATGGCGGCTACTCTCCGTTCAATATTGTACTTTACAAGTACGAGCGTGCAATTTGCCTGCAGATGCGGTGTTAAAAATCCTAAAAATACGCAAACGACACTCCATATTACTCTCGGCGCTGACTATATATCGGTTTTATCCAACTATGAAGATGGACTGCATTTCAGACTACGATCCTCTTCATTGCAACTTTTCATATTCCGTGCCAAACACCAATTCTATGATCTACCAGTTTACCACAACAAACTTCCAAATGACACTTAACGGACAAGTTGTCATTGCCTCTCAAACGAATAGACAGGTTTGTTGGTCAGAAACCCATATAGCTTCGATCTGTTCCAAAGCATCCTTTGAATTACGTTTTTTTTTTGCCCGTCGAATATAAGATATTTTCGAACTGTATAAATGGCAGCTCTAAACATTTAAGGGGAGTTTTTTATTATTCATTTTTAGGCAATCCTCGATACATCTTCTCCATACATCTCTGTTCCCAGAAACATTGCTTCTCAGATCTTGGCAGCACTAGGTAAACATTATTTTTAAACTTCAAACATAGTTGTATTCTGTAGTTTGACTTCTCATCATCAAATGAAATTTCAGTACATATTATATATAACTGAAAAACTTATATATAACTTATCATTTATAAGTTATATACGCTGAATTCAGTTAGACAAGGCGGACAAAAATCAGTTAATTGAACTGTACACGCTCATTTAAGGTTTTCAAAATTATTTTTTGCTGATTAAGTGTGTTAATTATCTTTATTAAATAGTGAAAATGTACCGAAATTTGTTTCAACTTTTTTTAGGACTTGACGGTAATACTGCTACACCAGCTGTTGTTCCATGCAGTCTAGATGGAACATTCAACTTTACATTATCCACAGCTAAGGGAAAAGGTGGTGAGACTAACTGACTATTAAATATCAATAATGTTACACAGCACAACTTGTTTGTTACACCTAACTATACAAAACATCAAGCACAACTGATATTACTGACGTGAACTCGATAAAAACTTATTCATATGCAACTGTCTAGTTGTATGTTTTAGAAATCATCCAGAGTATTAACCTGATCGTTCCCCGACCCGATGGCTGCTGTATTCTAGCAATGACCGTTGTAGGTTTTTCCAAACGTTGAATGAACAGAAACCAAAATTATAGGCCCAAAACTTCCCAACGGATCCTTCAGCTGGACATTTTGAGCTTGGAATTCCATTCTACAGGGGAAGGTAGGTCTTGCGAATTTTAAGGGCGGCCGGCTTAAGTCGAAGCTGGTTATCCGGCCGGCCCGGAATGACCTCCAAAATTTCAGGCCGGGCAGGGCGGGCCGGATTAGCTGTATCGGACCGGCAATCAGTTCTAGCTTAGGTTATAGTGCGGCCCGCCCATACTAACGTTCTCAAGAAACATAATTACTTGAACTATTCGATATGCTGAATGCCAATTGTTTTTATTACCAAATACATTCACTTCAAGCATGTTCAATATTGCTCCCAATCAAATATATTTCAGATGCACTTATCTTGACAGAACCCATCAGACTATTGGTTTTGGCTTCCCGGGACACAGAGTTCCCCAACCAACAACACCAGCTACTCCAGAACGAAAAGAAAAACAACATTTGTAATAATTAATAAACGCTTTGGAAACATGTTCAAGTTCAATTTTGTTCAAGTTTTGCTTAAGTTGAATATTCCACCATTACACAACAGTCAAAAATGACAATTTTTATATTACATTCCAATTTTTATGGATATCTCAATCATTATTATAATTCATCTGTCTTTTTTTAGCAAAACCAATGATGCACAAAATAAATTCATTTAAAAACAAGTCATAAATATACAGTGTAATACTATTATCAGAATGTTCCTTCAACTTATACTCTTTCTGAATGATCACCGGCTTCCAATGCCTTGTTAATGTTGACGTAGTAGTCTTCCGATCTAGAATCCATAGAAACCATCTTCAAATTAAACTTCTCCATTATTTTGGCCAACTGATTACGAACAGAATCGGCCATTTCCATTGTCTTGTAGTTAACATAATTCGCTAGACACCATTTAGGATCTTCGTCGTTCTGTTTGTATTCTTTGTAGACGTTAAGAAGAATTAAGCGACTATCCCTCTGGGTTAGAAAATCGGGCCTTTACTTTAGCAACGCAGTTTTTTAGAGTATCAGATTTATCAAAACAGTCTGGGACTGATACCATAGCAATAATAGAAAGAATTTCGTTAGAGCAGTTCAGTTCTATAGAAGTTAGTAACATTTTAGATTGGTTTACATCGAGTGGAAATTCTATCATAAGGGCTCCTAAATCTGTGAGTTTTTCATCATCCGAAAGGGCTCCGAGAGACTTCAAGTTTTCCAGAGCTTTCTGCACATTTTTGGGGTTCGGCTGATCCATAAGTCCAAAATTGGCAAAGTCTTCAAATCCCATCTTCTTCAGAAGTAAAACCACATTTGATAGAATATTTGTGCGGAGAATTTCGGGAATTTGTTTCTTCGAAGTAACATCCAGAATAGGACAGTTGTCAAAGTATTTTCGGAAAGTTTCGGCTTCCGCTTGGGCAGAAAATAACGCAATCTTAATATCTGAACGTTGTAGCATTATCTTTTTAGCTAGTGCCATAAGTATGTCGGTATTGAGAGATCGTTGTTGAGCTTCATCCAGAATAATAACTGAATATCCTTCTAACAAAGGATTATTTACAATTTCTCTGACAAGAAGACCATCAGTGCAGAACTTCAGAATAGTTTTTTCGCTTGTTCGGTCTTCAAAACGAATTGAATATCCAACTTCTTCCCCCAGTTGAACGCACATTTCTTCTGCAACTTTAGTGGCAGCACAAATAGCAGACTTCCGTTTCGGCTGGGTACAGGCGACAATTCCGGGCTTGCCGGTTCCTTTTGCTTGGTTGACAGCCCACTCAGCACACCATTGATGAATTTGGTTCTTTTTTCTGGATCCCGACTCACCGACTACAAT
>JAQGAV010001098.1:0-23525 GCA_034691345.1 Phasmarhabditis papillosa | reverse complement strand
CGGCCCGGCCCGGCCCGGCCAGGCCCGGCCCAAGATTTGGAACCTAGGCCGGGCCGGCCGGGTTAACAGCTCTGTTCTACACGCGCGATATCAGCAGATTGCAAAATTGCTTTCTTCTGTCTTGTTCAGACAAAATATTGCAATACTCCTGCAAACCCAATTTTATTAACATGGCCGTATTACTCTTGAATTCGACTATAGTAAGTAGCCATCTCATTAGAGATAAATATATCTACACAAACCGTGTTCTAGGAGCTGATGTTAACGTCTGTGACAATGCTGGATGGACTCCATTACATGAGGCTAGTATGTACCATAAGTATGAAGTAGCAGAATTACTTTTGCTGTAAGTTACCTGAACATATTACAAAATTGAAGTATAAAAAATTTGAAATACGTTAGCTGCTGGTTCACCAAGCCTTCTGCAGCTTCGGGAAGTTGAACCCACTACCTCAGATGAAATTCAGAGGCCGCTGTTCTAGCCACTAGACTAAAGCAACGTGGAGCTCTGACCTATCAACTTCACAACAAACTTAGTGAACCAACTATCCCCCAAGTTTATTGATACCATGACTATCAAACCGAATTCATTCTAAAATCCTGTCTTCCCAACCAGGAAGTGTGGTGTCTATAGACTATAGATATAGGTAGAGCGCGCATTGATCGGCAGAGCCTCTTCGCAAATCGCGCTCTAATGCTAAAAACCATGGCAGCGCGGCGGTGGCGGCGGCACATTTGAATCTCCCATTGAATTTGCGGTGTTGTGTGGCATTCTATTTGAATGTGCAGTAGCAGCAGCATTGGGCGAGGTGGTTGTTGTTTTGGTTGGGTTTTGCATTTAGCGAGTGCACTGCGAGTAGTTCGCCACGGCTGGCCAGAATTGTCCGCTACTCTGCGTGTCTAACGCCCAGTCATCCCTCCGCCACCTGCACTCTAACTCTCATGCAAAAAATGCAAAACCTCCAAATTCTATATTTAATCTAATCTATTTGCGGGTGCGAAATTTGACTATTTTTTTGAAATTTCCCGAATTTTCGTAGTTTGTATCAAACCCCAGTAAGGTGAAGCAGTGTTACTAGCGCGGTGTCGTGAAAATTGGAAGGGAATCACAAGTTTCAAGATTTTCGTAAAACCTCAATTAAAAGTCTTATAACATAGCTACTACTATCATGCCCCATTGATATTCTAGATTTTCAAATGAACCATATTAGCTATAGTCGGCGGACTAATCGCTTTCAGTTAAAGGTCTAATGAACTAAAAATAGAGCTTGTATTTGCTCTATATGTGTTCTAATTACTCTAATAAGCTCTATTTGCAGTTCGTACCGTAACCTCTTGCAAGCGATTAGTCCACCGATTATTGTTTTCGCAAATTTCATATAGGTTAGATTCCTAGCGCTATAGTTTACTTTTTCGCGGAATAGACGTTTTGTAAAAACATCTAACAATAAGTATATATTTATACTTAAAATTTGAAAACACATTCATTTTTTTCATTTCATAACACCGCGGCTAGTAGCCGCTATTCTCCGGTTTAGTTTTTAAATTACTGGCTATGTGAAGGTTTTTGTTTGGTAAAGTGTGGGGTATCCCCCTCTTAATTACGCTAGTTGACCCATTGTGCCGGTCGACTAATTTATGACACAGCCGCTTTGGAATGCATGCGCCGCCACCGCCGCTCCTCCATTAAAACTGCAAAAATACACTATAGCTCTCAAAAAGACAGTTTTGCATATGCTTTATCGACGACGACAAAAAATTGAATCAACATGCACTCCCCGGAAGTTGTGAGGCTTTTGGTATAGTCGGTGGTCTATTCGCTTGCAAAGGGTTACGGTACGAACTGCAAATTTATTAGATCTTATTAGAGCAAATCTGTGCTCTAGTTCTAATTTTTTAGACCTTTAGCTGTGCAAGCGAATAGTCCGCCGACTATTCTCTTATTTTTAAACTGAATCCCTCTTATCTAAATGATAGTAGATTCCTTCGGCGCAGTGTTTCGGCCATTCATTCCGGAATCTTCTGAGCAGAGACGGCTCCTTTCTAACATTCAGTCTTCGGGTGCACGAAACTTGGGATGAGTAAGCTGCTGGTTTACCAAGCTTTCTGCAGTTACGGGGACATCGAATCCACAGCCTCAGATCCTCGCAGATTCCGAGACCGCTGCTCTAACCACTAAGCTAACTGTTAATAGTCTTTCTGAACCATAAGCTTCTTTCATGACCCAATCTCAGTATTTCTAGCATTTGAGAAAATGAAATGCGCTCTAATATAAATCTTCTTGTTTCAGGAACAGAGCCAATCCAAATTTGCAGTCAATCGACGGCGAGACTCCATTGCACGACGCAGCTTCCATATATAACGTTGGGGTAGGTGTAGGGGTCGCTGGGGCGCGGGTTTGAGTTGGGGCGCAAACTACGGGATAAATATAGAGCTTCAAAAACAACTAAGAAGCTCATTTTAATGTGATATTGCGAGATTTGCTTGATACTAGAGTTTGTAGAATTTAGAGCTTCAGAACCGGAAGATTTGACTGGGGTAATCCTTGGTCTCAGTCAGACCTTATAGTTCAATACCGGCAGCCAGATCCCCAAAAACTTCGGGCGGTCGGGCCCGGGTCGTAGTGGGGCGCAAAACTACAAAAGTTTTTTTAAACACAAATGGTATAATTACCAAAATTAACAATAACAATATATTTCCCGCGCTGAGCCGTGCTCGGAGTATTGTGTTTAAGTAGTTGGTTATAATAATTTGTAGGAAAAAGCTGTCTTTTTGTAATATTCAGTTTTCGATGTCTTGTACAATTTTAAGCTTGATTTTACAAAAACTTATCTCAACCCATCAAATTTCCGGTTTGACGGAAACTAAGGAAGCTTAACGTAGCTGATTTTTGGTTCCCCAGTCAGCTTTTATATTTCCTTGTTAGGATGCGCTGTTTGTATAAGCTGTGTTGCTAGGCAATGCTATTGATGGTCGTAATCTATTTCCTTTAAAAGGCGAATTACTAAAGGGAATGATATCACAGTATGCTGCAGGAGTAAAAAGAAACTGCAATCGGCGTCATCTTGCGATGATTTTTAACACCACAGCTCAAACGTCGGCACTAGTTCCCAAAATTCGCACCCCTGAGATAAAATAACACCGCCGTTTGAATTCTTAACACGGTATTACCATAACACCGTGTCATTATAGACTTTAAGGAATATTGAGCTACAGTAAGCAAAATCCCCATTTCCGCACAAAGTAAGCTTCGGCTCCTGCCAAAATTACCAATGAATTCCGCGACTTAGCCATTCTAATGAAAACTCCCTGCTATTCAAATAAAAAGACCAAAAGTCGGCGCTATTTATTGGGTTTGTGGTTGGTTTAGTGGCAATTTAGGAGGAGTGGATTCATTTCTTCCAAGGTCGTGCAACAGCGAGTCGAAATAGTCATTTTCGTCTATTTATGAAAAAGGTCATGGACTCTTGCAACGAAAACCTACTGATCAAATTTAAAGTGGTCCCACAACGATAACCCGCACATCTACCATTTTGTGCTACTTTTCAATGAAAATTCGCGCCTTTTTAGGAAATTGAAGAATTTTCGGGAATAGTTACTGTATTTTTTATGAAGCACACTCGCAGGTTTTGGCACTTGGCCTAAATGGTTAATTCGACTCGCTGTGGTGCACCAGCATTGATTCTTTTTAAACACCGCTGCCTTTTATGATATTGCGCTACACCCCTTTCAGAAGATAGAGTTGTTCCATAAGTTTATGAGTAAGCGTTGAATCTCCCAGGTACGGTTCACCAACGGAGATAGTGGGATTAAAGGACTGTGCTCTCATTTTAAAATTAATGTTCATGTTTCACAGCAACGCTTGAACCAAATCATTCGAAAAAGCTCAGTTGCACAGATTGAGCTATGGCCTTTCGAATGATATATTAATGAACATGATTTTTTTTAAAAATAACATCATCCAGAAATGGAGCATCAAGATCTCATCCTTTGAGTTTGCTCTGTCTTATTGCCTTAGGGCGCCGCGAGCCGTGCAGGGCGGGAATTTAGCTGTTTTGAATACGGCCGGCGCCGGGCTTCAGAGACATTTTGAAACCCAGGCCGGGCCGGCCGGATAACCACCTCTGGGCGTACACAAAACTGGTAACCGGCCAAGCCTGAAATTTTGAAACCTAGTCCGGGCCGGCCGGAGAACCACCTCTACCAGGCCTTTACTGTCTATAAAACCTCCTATCCCAAAAAATCGAACTTCTCTTTAGATAACTTGGCTTCTACTGCGACACGGCGCCAATCGCGAAGTCCGAAACAATAACAATCTAACTCCGTTAGAAGTAATTCTAGAAGGAGACAACGAACTAGAGGATCCAGAGGATATAGAGAGGCGAGAAGCTACAAGAAGTTTACTGGAAACAGAAGTTGTACCAAGTGTAAGTTTTTGGAATACTTCCTTTAAACCCCGAGAGCTATAGTCGGTGGACTGGTCACTTTGAAAGGGTTACGGTACGAACTGCAAATTTAATAGAGTTTAGTAGAGAAGTAAGAGCAAATCTATGCTTTAATTCTAATTTTTTTGACCTTTAGCTGAAAGAGATTATTCCGCCGTATATAAGAGCATGTTCAATTGCTCCTGGGTAAACTGAATTAATTTTGAGTTAGCACTTTTTAATTTGAATGTGGAGTAACGACTAGGAGGGGGGGGGTCTTTTGTTTCCGATCTACAATATTATGCCTCTCAGACTGAAGTTATGTGAAGAATGAGTAGACGGGGATTTTCAAACCCCTTATCCTCACCGTAGGCTACATTTCTTCTGACAGCGGACATTTGGCTCCCATTTGTATTAGAGCGCGTTTATCGCTAAAGTGAAACTATAAAAATGGGCGCGATAGCGCCACTTAGGCACCCAGAAGCCTAGTAGCTGATTTAGGCTTAGTATACTATTTATTAGAAAGCTAAAAGATATCCAAAACTAAAGCATTTCTTACAGGATTTAGAGAAAAAGTGTAAAGTGAGTCGCGCTATAATGCTAACTTTTGGGAGCCAAATGTCACTAACCCCATTTCTTCTATTGCATATCTATAGTACTGAGATCCGTACAAGCGGAACGTCTTTGTCTGCGAGTCAGCTCAGGAACAAATTATCCAATAAAAATATAAGTTTCATACTAAAATTGAATGTTATTCAATTTTAGCAATGTCCATACACGAATCTGAATGCAAAGCATGAAAAACGGACTTCTAACGAGAGTGATGTGTTAAATGATAATTGCGAATTTAATCCATCAACTTCAGGTACGGTTAGAGAAGGTTAAGGCTTTCTCCAAAAGGTTGTAGACTTCCCTACTTAAAACAGATCCGTTGAACCAACAAGTAGAAAAGTATTCTAAGGAAAACGGTTGTGTTACTAGCGTACTTTTTTCCATTTTCAACATTTTCGCTTACCATTTTCAACACTGCGCTTGCTGGCAATGACACTATTAAGGAATACTCGAAAACCTGGTCTAGCATACCTAGGTCAGGCCTAGTAGTGGGAATGACCGGCCAGAAGCCAGTACAGGGCCTGTCGGTCGTTTTCCATGGTGACTGGGCCTTAATCCTGTTACATATAATACATCTTTATAAACATCTTTTAGCTAGTCCACTTGCCGGTTTCTCAACCTCAGCCGAAGACTCTAGAATCGTTTTTACTCCAGAAACAAGCCAATCCCCGGATATTCTCACTGGCGTAGTGATACCCGGATTATCTGCCACCGCGCCGCCGCCAATTAATATCACTCCGGATACGAGACAAATGGTTGGTGTTAAGCTTGTTGGCAAACATAATTTAATATTCATATCCAAGTTAAAATTATCTTTGACTACTTTAATTGAAGTTTAGCAGAGAACCAATTAAGTGGGATTTATTAGTAAGGAGGTGTATTTCCCCTTTTTAACACCGCACCTGGTGGACCATTACGCCCAGAGCTGTTAAACCGCCCGGCCCGGCCCAGGTGCAAAAAAGTAGGCCGGGCCGGTTTAACAGATCTGATTACGCCTGCGGAACCAACAGATTGCAATTTTGCATTTATTTGGCAGGTCTCAGGCGATAACTTTTTTTTAGCCCGCGCTGAATTTATTTTTACAGGGCGGAATTACTCTTAAATTCTACTAAGTCTCTAACAATATTCATAATTTGAATCATCTTTAGACTGTACCAGACGCTTCAAGCGTAGCATAGAATACGGTAGCGCATTTAATGACAATGCTCTTAATAACGATACCGCGTTTGAAATCCAGTTGTTGGAGCAAACTATCATTGGGACTTCCATAAAACAGAACTGACGAAAACTATTTTGCTTTATTTTGAAAGCGGTTACAAAAATTCTTATTCTTAGTTCTAATAGCACTATGAGAATAATTATAATAACTTGAGAGTAACAATCTATTTATTTAGACAGCTCCAATGTCAGAAGAACTAACAGTGGTTATATCTCCACCTAATGAAATGGATGTTAGTAATCCCGTAACGGAGCCGCTTATGCAATTGGCGCCAGTAGTCGGCTATTTGCCCGATCAATCCTCCGCCCCGCAAGCTATTGCAGCTGTACCATCTGGCATTGCACCTGCAACGGCAACTTATCCGCCCAATACCGGCCAAATAGCGGAAGAAGCAACTTCTATGAATATTGGAGTACAGGAAATTATGCAGGTAATCTGGAAAAAAAAGATAGATAAAAAAGTGGGGTATAGTCTATAACAAATAAAAGAGCGCAGAGCTCGGTGGTATACCGTATACGTAGGCCCCCTTACACAACATCGAGCACTGTGGTCTTCTTTTTGTTATGAACTATAGTTTAACTAAATACCTGAACGGGTACGGTATGATCAAATGTGTGCAACACCGTGTAGCTTACTGCGTAATGCGAAGAGGGTGTTGGAATAAACTATATTATAAAAGTTTTGGAATAAAAGAATTAACCCGAGCCTGTTGAAACTTTAGCCAAAAAAAAATTCAAACCCTACCCGTCATCTATAAACAATTTTATTATTTAGCCCGTGATCACCATCGAATGCCCGTCTGGCGCAGCTTCGTCGCGAGTTGATGAGCCATCATCTCTGTCTGAGACACAAAGTGCCTGTCCGCCTGACAATGTGCCAGTCTGTACTGTTGGTAGGATAACATTACATCTTTTTAAAGTAAAATTCTATTTTTGGATCGGAGAAACATCTGCTTTTAGTTTATAATTTTCGATTAGAAATAAAAAGAAATTCGCTCGTAAGGAGACATTGAACGCGGTTTTATTAGTTTTTCCATTTAAAAATAGACCAACTTTTCTTGAAACCGCGGAGACCTTCTGAAAACAGAATATATAGTCGGCGTCCAAGGCTGATGTAAGGGTATACGGTAAGAACTGCACACTATATTGGAGCGCGGCCGAGCGCGAAAACGCTGCCTAGTCAATGACGCAATGTACAACACCATATGTAACTTCTGCTTCTGAAATAATTAATTTATGTTAGTGAACATAACTACTTTGCGCGTTTTGAATTAAGCACTGAGGCCTTAACTTGCATTTCGTTTGTCGGCCGACTATAAAGTATGGTTTGGAAATTATGATCTATCCTTTAGAAACAACATTGGATAACCAGGATGAGTCTCCAGAACACCAAGTGTCTCCGGTGCAATCGTTACAGGAGACGGAGGACGGTAGATCGTTAGAAGTGGGCGGGTCTAATGACGAACTCACCAATGACAGCATAGCAAAGACACCACCGATTACTGGTAAGCACACTTTTCTTATTAAGACTGTCATAGTCGACGGGCAAACTTCTTGCATTTAAAGGACTGCGAATGTTGCACTGGAGCGCTAATCTTTGGGGATGGGCCTAATTATCCTTTGCATTTGCAAAAACATGCTCTAATCCTTGTAGCCAGACGGAAGGGTGGAAAAGGCTGGCCCCATTCAAAAATTTTCAGCACCGCCGGTGGCTACTCCTCAATTACTCGGCTCAGACCCTGGCCGGCGCAAGAAATTTCCTTCCTACCCGAAGCTGTAACCTTGCAACCAATCGGTCCGTTGACTGCAGAGCCATTAATAGAACTGACATTTAGTACTTTAAGGGGTGACATGTAAGATGCATCCATTTCTATTTTGAATATCCAATCAGTTGATTGATTTATGCGCTAAATAACAGCCCAAACTGAACAAAATAACAAGAAAATACAGGATTTACTCTTAAAAACCATTATTGTTCAAAATTGCAAAGAAAGGAGGTGAGTACAGCTGAATATAGTAAGCGCCAAGAGTAATGATAGAGTGTAAAGAATTCAACACTTGTCTTAACCCTTTTCGCGAGTCCCACGCCAGCATTTCGCTACTCGCCTTTCAATACCCGCGTGCAAATTGCATGCAGGTGCGGTGTTAGAAATCCTATAAATACGCAACTGCCACTCCATTATTACTCTCGGCGCAGACTATACCTTGCAACTACCTCCTTTACTTTAACATCACTGCGGGACCGGCCTATTCCAAAATTTTCGAAAACGGGCCGGCCTTGCCTGTCAATCAGGCCGGGATACCAATTTTCTATGTTGTAGACCTTTAATATTTCAGAGGAGCCTACACCAAGAACGCAATCTTCTACTTCGAACCCACAACAACAGGATGAAACTGGAGATCACGAATTTGTAAGTTAGCAAAACAATTAAGTTAATTATAATCTATTGTATAGTCCGTTTTAATACCTAGACTACGACTTAAAAGTTTTTTTTTTTGAACTTTGTCCGGGGTAAAATTCACTTTTGAATGGAAAACCCGTTATTGCTGTGTGACGTCATTAACGTACAAACTTTTTAAAATTGTACTTTTGATTACAAACTAAAATACAAAATGAATTCATAAGAATCTATTTTAGGATCGACTAAACATTCCGGATACTGAGTCAACTAGGTTTGCTAGAACAGCAATTTGGAAGATGAGAGCTTCAAGTCAGCAACCGAGACATAGCCCTGCTAATAGGTAAGCGGAAAATAATCATAGGTATAGTTGATTTCAAGAATATAGAGGTCGTGCTAAGAAATCTATTTTTGTATGACACTGTTTTGTCAATAGAACGCGAGCAATCTGCGAATGCTTTACTTAAAAGCCTTTACAGTAAACGTTGCAGTTGCCAGCACCGCGCGCTAACTTTGCCTGCAGGTGCGGTGGAGAAAATGGAAAATGTACGCAGGGACCGTGGTCTCTTTATTCTTGGAGAAGACTATAACAAACTAGCTCCTCTAAAACTACAAAGGGCCAAACAGGAACGCTTTTACAAAACGGTTCCCTTTTGGTTAAAATTTTGCTGAAGTGTTTATAGAATATTTTATTCCGCGCCAGCAGGCCACGCGCTTAAGGCGCAAGATTAATAATTTGAAAAGTACTCTAACATTCCTTTAAACCCTAAACTGACGCTGTTTCGCTAAAATCAGCTCCAATCTTTCTTTTTCAGCAGGTACGACTTTTCCGAAGAGGGCGACGATTCACGAGATGAAGTGAGAAGCGAGAGTGGATATCAGACTAAATCCAGAAGTTTGCGAGGTCGCGGCAGACAGGCCAGACCCGCCAGTGGCAGCAACACGCCGATATCGGGAGATAGAAAGAGAACAGGGTACGGTAGTTGGCAAAGGGACGGAACTTAGAATTAGAGCTTATTTATATCAGAAAAGCCCTATGCTGAAGCTATTCGAGGCACGGTATGCTCGAATTCCAAGCAGGCAGTAAAGATATTTGGAATCGCTGTGCTACATTGCTTTGAAGAACATTTCTTTTTAAAGTTTCCGTTCACCGGCATTTGCGGTGTTAAAAATCATATTGCTAATAGCACTACTTCTCTTTAACCTCAAATAGCATCTTTCAGACGCGGTAGAGGTGGGCGAGGTCGCGGCCGAGGAACGGCCAGTGCCCGCGGCTACGATGCCATGTCAAATACTGGCGAGGACGGGGAAGATGGGACCTACAGTCCGGATTATGATATGGTAGGTGGTGAAGGTGCACTGTGTTTACAAACAATCGCAGTCTACCTTAGCCGGCTGTTTTGTACTGCGTTTACAAGTGACCCTGCAACAACAAGTCATATTGTACTGTTCCTTAACAAAACTAGATTATGGTAGTTTACCTAGAATATAATAGAACAGAATGTTTATTGTTTTCCTAAACAAGTAATTAGAAACATATCTGTGCAATTATTTTTACAAGTTACACACTACGTTTACAAGTTCTCATCTATGTTTACAAGTACTTACAGGATTATGACCGCGACTACTCGTCGCCTCCTGCAAGCAAACGCTTCCGTCTTGATGAAGGCGAACAACAGGACAGTGGAACCCCAACAGGATACAATTCGCGTAAGTGAAAGGAATCCTAAATGTAATAAGATTGAAACATAATATAGACATAAAACGGTTTTGGTTCCGTTTTCACTTGGATTCTCCGCAAAAGATTCATCCCGAAGTCCAGCCCAGGCTACAAAAAGTTATCCCATTAACCATGCAATTCCTAAATATTTTATGAAGATGTCCCACGGTGAGAATAGGAAGCGCTCTACCCGGGCGGCGGGCCACTTCTTACACTGGGCCGGGCTGACATTTCCACAAACGAGCCGGGTAATACCCAATTCCCGCCCCTGTCAAAGCTGAGAATTGGATTTCACCTTAATCTAAGCGCATGTTTTCAGCGGAAAACGAAGAGTACGACGAAAGTTTGCCGGATGATTACGGTACAAGAAGAGTTGCTCCAATTGTGCTGAGAATGCCTAAGAAGGCGGATGAAGAAGGCAAATCACAGGGCAGAAGGGGAATACGAAAGGGACATGGAGGGCATGGAGACGCAGATGATGCACAGAGAATGACCAGGAGCAAGGTAAGATTTGGGTATGAACATTTGGGTTGTGGATTAGTTTAGCTATTCAAATTGGAAGCTTTAGGCAACCTTGAAATGGATTTCTTTGGTCCTGAGGGTTACTATTACTTGTAAATCAAAGTTGTTCAAATATATGTTTCAAGAACAATGCAGCACTCATTACAATTATCAGCACATACCGTATGATATACGGCAAATATAACTAACAAATGCATGATATTTTCAAATAACTGCCCTTTCTTGATATATAAAGCATACTTTCAATTAACTTTGATCCGATCGAAGTTCTGAAAATCCAGATTGTTTGTGAAGAATACTATATATCTTCTAGGTTAAACAAACCGGAGGACAGCTAGATGATGGTGACAGCTACTTGCGGAAGAAACGAGGACGCCCATCTCAGCAACCGGAATCAAGCCAGCCACCGGTAGGTACAATGGAGCGCCAAATTCCGTGAGAATATAGCGCCGAATAGCAAATTTCAGTTGGTAATGAGGTTCGGAATATGTGCTTCACAAACTTATTCTGCAAACTTTAACATTTCGACAAAATAATGGTCTTAGGTCGATGGAGAAGCTGCTTCCGGATCGGACATTAAAGCTGAGAACGCGGACCTAGCTAGCCTTCAGGATGCCACACATTCTCAAAGAGTTGTGGCTCACAGTGCATTTGACGCTCCAATTAACTTTAGAAAGAAGGTGGGCCCTATTGACAAAAACTAAATTATAAATAGCAGGAGTATTATGCTACAGACTTAGCCAAATTGATCCATAGTACCTTAAAATTTGGAATAGGAGTGAATGGAAAAATCTCGGAACAACCCTAAACTAATCTTTTCATAAAGATACATTATTGAAAAAATATAACAAAGAGTGTAGAAACTTTTTGAAGTTACTGTTGAATTCTCAGACTGGAAAGTGTTCAATGTGCTTTTTTGAAATGTTATAGGAAATAAAATAGGCCTTGTTTTAGATGACACGGCGATTCCTCCAGGAGCACATGGATGATGTAGCTAACTTGGAATCAATAGAAAAGCTGAATAGGAACTTCCAATTTAATCTGTTCTCAAACGAATATGATTACCGAGCACTTTTGGAGGTACGGAAGCTGAGTATTCATTCCCTGGAGCGCCGCTCAGATTCTGTATTTACCCGTACGCGGTTCTCTAGTTATTGATGTATTCAGGGATTCTGAGCTTTCAAGCAGTTTCCACAAGTCCCCAAAGACTACTTTGCGAGGTATTTGCAAGTTAGTGGCGCAAACAAGAAAGAATTATTCTGGATTAGCCAGTAAATCGGATTAGTTGAGCGCCCCATTACGAATGAATGTTGTTGAAATGTTTGTCAATAGTAATAATGGAGTGTTGAGAAGCGCTATAAAGGAAAATGTACCTACAATTCCTCGATAATACGCAAGTGACAGTTAAATATGTTCTTACTATTGAACAGTGCATAGCAGTATGCCGTGTTAATGAAAGTGTTGCCGAATTGGTCAGTACCGTAATTAATATAAGCTCCTGAGCTGGGGAATAGGAGAGTGAAAGTCTCCAGTGGGCGTAGTTTAGAATCGACCGGGTGGTAGCCCGGGCAGTTGTTAGCCTGCCCGGGCAACAATTCTCAACTGCTCCGGCAGCCAAAAACTTCCCGGGCACCCATCCGGGCGTTTCTATACTACGGTCGCAGAGTTGCCGACAACAGATATTTTATTCATTCAGACTTCGGTTTTTTCTTTTGTTTTCCGTAGTAAAAGTTGCCATTGGGGACAGTATTCTCTTGTTAGTGAAGTATTACAAGTATTAAGAAGTTATTCAAGTCATTTTTCCTCCTACCATACAATAAAATCGTCTCGGGATCTCTTTTAACCTTTCCTTTTAGGCTTCCGACCCTCCACAAGCTGAAGATCTCCCTCTGGAGCTGGAGTCAGCTTACCATGATTATCTGGATGAAAGGTGAGCTCTCTATTACATAAATCCCCTGTTCAAAGCCTTTTACTTTTTACCAACTTACTCAGTTCATGTTAGTATGCAGCAAACATTCAAGTATAGTCTGTAACTACGTTTCAGCACAGTATCTTAGGCAGAAGAGGTGTTAGAGTAAAATGAATGTACTTATCAAGAAAAGGCTTTCTTACCACCAATTTTCCATTATTTTTATATAACATCGTTGCTCCCTAAGCTAGTGCGCTGGAAACCTAGCTATTGACAGAGCTGGTTATCCGGCCGGGCCGGGCCGGATTACATGCTAATTCGACAAACCGGCCCGCCCTGACCTCCAAAATTTCAGGCCGGGCCGGGGCGGTAACCAGCTCTGGCTATTGATAGATAATATGTAATACTAGCCTATAGGCTAGCCTATATTTATAAATAATAATGTAAACTCTTTGAAAATAGTCCTAATTTCAGAAGAAACGCCCTACAAAAGTTTGTAAATGAGTGTTATATAATGGCAAATGCTGCCGTTAATGACTACAAAATTTGTCGAAATCGCCACTTTCAATTGGCTCCGAAGACTTCGGCTATCAGGGCACTTGAAGAAGATAGGGCTGGAAAGTAAGAATCCCAAGGAAGACATGGTCTAATTTGAATTTCAGCCCAAATATTCTGGATGAGCCGTTGAGGATGAGTGCTCCCGTGGAGTTTAAACACTTCAGAACGGAATGGGAGGACAAGCTGACGAAAATGTACCATCAACATGCTGCTGAGCTGAAGGCCGTACACGACACTCATGTAAGTGCGCTCTAGCAAACCTGACATGCTCAACTGATAATTGGATACTTTAATGTATCCAATTATCAATTGAGCCATCCATTGAAATGTTCAAGACTAACCAAACAAAAGAAACACTGAGGAATTGAAATCTACGCAAGCCTTCTGATTTTGCTCTTCAGTTGGCGTGGGTCAGCTTATTTAGCGCCAGGTTCCCAATTACACATTTACTAGTCAGTCGACTGCAACCATAAAAAAGAAAAAATCGTAACCATTGTTCTCTTATTCGAATTATACTAATACTAATATATAGACTTCAATACAACAATTCACTATGGTTATTAGCATTCATCATAATCCATAAACAAAATTTCTAATCCATTCCTTTCAGATTCAATACATGAAATATGTTCTCAAATCATCCGGAACTGCAATCGAGCTCTATACTTTAAGACGGATGATCCCGTTAGAGACAATGTCTCACTATAAGTCAGGGTTCACCAATATGACTGAATATATGTAAATAAATACTATACGGGTTAATGTGATTCAAATAAAATAAAGATTTTTTTCAACGATATTGTTACCTCTCAGTCAAAGGCTATAGTTCAACACTAAACACTATACATATAGTACCGTATTTCTCATTTACAGTGCAATTCATTCAAATTTTCCTGTTCTTATTGTATAGTATGCCCAAATAAAGCTGACAAAACGGGTGTATCAAGTTAATCAGAATCAATTTCATAGAAAGCAGAATTAGCTTATTGCTGTTGCAACCTCGAATCAAAGATTGTCAATTGGCTTTCATTTGGATGTATCGATGCCCATACCAGAATATTACAAGGAAATTGAAAATAGTTCTTGTAAAAGTTATATATTATATAATTAAGAAAGTTAACTTTGAATTAATGTGGTTCGTCTGCTCGCCTAATACTCGCCAAGCAGTAGCCGCATGCAAATTTGCAGTGGCGTGGTGCCCGGATTATAGCAGCGTTGCCCTTTTGATTTTCCGTAATGTGTAATATTTTCATTTTCTATTCAAATTTCACTACATATTTAAAATTATATTGATTGATGTAGTTATTCAGGAATGATCATTGATGTTGAGCCAGTTCCATACGCCACTATTCTTCTACATTGCTTGAAATACCCGTCCAAGGGCGTCCATGGCCTTCTACTTGGCAGTAAAAAAGGAGACAAAATAAAGGTTTGTGATTGATTATATATTCTTCATTCTAACTATGTTATTCAGGTAACCGGTGTCGTACCAATTACCCACGAGGCATCTCCATTGGCTCCTTCCCTCGAGCTGGCCCTTTCTCTTGTACACCTTCGACACCAGAATATCGTTGGCTGCTATTTCTCCAACTCAAGCTACAAAGATATCAGGTAAAATACTTTAAACGATGTATGTCTGCGTCTCGTGCAGCCCTTGCTCTAGTCTGTTCATGTATGCTCATATTTTCTCCATTTTCGTTCATTTTGCCATTCGTGTTACCAGGTAACAATTACCCCGCCATTGATGTTTTTAAAATTTTCCCAGTGGGGAACTAATTTCTTAACGTATGAGTTGTCCAGAATTATAGTTCTACCTTGAGCAATATATTTCAGTTTATCTACATTTGCCACTCGTCTTGCTGAACGTATATCCACTATTTCCGGCATATCACCGGTAGCTGTGCAAGTTGTCAACTGGAATCTCGCAGTTGATTTCTCGAATAACTGTCTCGTCGCACATGGCAAGGAATCCGAACAGTGGAAGGAAATCCAGTGAGTGTTTCTAAAGTTATACCGTGCATATTAACTTATTCAGGTTGCACCAAGATCCTGCTGGTCTCTCGCTCACGTCAAATGCAATTCAGAAGAAGTTACACCGGGAGCTGATTGATTTTGATAACCACCTGGACAAGCCTGAAGCCGATTTTTTCAACACTTTTTTATTAGAGAAACTTTCTCAAGTTAATTGACTGTGATATTAGCTTTAATTTATTTTTTGCCATTAAATGTTATTACCTGTTCAGATTTTTGTTAGGAAATAATTTAGAAACCAGGGAGCATGTCATTATTGGCTTGCCGGGTATTCATATCAGGGTATAAGGATATGTTTCCCTACTGACAAGATTAAAAGGGGAGAAGGATGAGATTTTTCGGTAGTACTGAAGGAGACACCTCGGTTCGCACCACGCCCCAATTCAACACCAAATTTCGTCCGAAATCCTAATATTCTAGAAGAAAACTTACACTCTGGGTAAGTCTTTGCTTCCTGGAGACCGCTGATAATCTTTTATGTCTAATTCACAAGAAAAGCATGTTTCGTGTAAAGAACGTAGGTTGCAGTATCTGCATTCATTAATGGAAACCAGGACGTTTAGAAATTTCGAAGACATAGATAATACAAAGATAGGTAGCAGACTCTATTGACTTGCTGCGAAAAGTAATATTCACTGAACAATTTTCACCATTTAACGAGATCTTTCCCACTTTATCATTTCCAGGGCCAACATAACTGCTGAGAATACTGAAGAAACCTTACTTTGAAGCAACGAAACCTTGCAACAACTCGTACAGAACCGGAAAGCTACCCAAAACATCAACCGCAGCAACCACAGCCTACCCACACCCCATTTTCAAAATAACTCGAAACAAAAAACAAACAATGAGAAAGTAACAATTTATTAACTTCGAAAAGTGAATAACAGTTTACTCGTAAACCCAGGTGTTGATGAATGGGCTGTCGTAGTCGTTGATCTCATCAGGCTTGAACCAGTGAGCAATTTCACGGTTGGCGGAGTCAACAGCGTCTGATCCGTGGCAGATGTTTCTTCCAGTCTGGATGCAGAAGTCACCACGGATAGTTCCGGGGGCAGATTGGAGAGGGTTTGTGGCTCCCAACATGACGCGGCCTTGCTTGACGACATCAAGTCCTTGCCAGACCATAGCGACAACTGGTCCGGAGGCCATGTACTCGATCAAAGAGGGGAAGAATGGCTTGTCCTTAAGGTCCTGGTAGTGAACCTAAAAAATAAATTAGTCCACAAACAACAAAAGTAGTAACAAACCTCGAGGTGAGCCTTGGATGCGGTCATTTGCTTCAAAGCAACGAGCTTGTATCCACGCTCCTCGAAACGAGCGATGATCTTGCCAACAAGTCCTCTATAAACATAATGAGAAATATACGAAGAGCAACAGAAAATAACATACCTGTGGACACCATCGGGCTTAACAGCGATGAAGGTTCTCTCGTTATTGGCCATTTTACAACCGTGTACAGGACAGAATTCCTCAGCCGCAAACACTGAAGTAAGAATGAGGAGAAGCGCCCACATTGCACAAACAACACTGGGAAAAATTACTGCCCACAGTAAGATCAGGAGAATCGTGTCAGGACGCGTTTGTCGTGATTTAAAACAATTTCTCTATTGGAGCGCGATAATTTGAACTTGCATTTAAAATTAAATTTAAAATTAAATTTTTGCAAATTTATAAAAAAAGAATAGTTAGTGTTTATATTTATTTGTGCAATTTGCTATTAAGGTTGTCAGGTTGCGAAACTAATTGTAGCAATCGGTGAGGTGTTGGTATTTTAGATAGTTCAGCTGCTGGTAGATCTATTTTTATGAAACTTCTCAGCTGACATTTTAAAGAAAGATTGCGCAACCGAAACTAGCAGAATCTGCTATGACACAACATATTCTGTAATTTGTCAGCTGAGTTAGATATTTCAGCCGGAATGCTTCATTTTATATACGTTGTCTTCATATATTGTTATTTATTCATTATTTCGAATTAATTTTGTCTTCCCATTTTTGTCGCTAATTGCATGGTACCTGCAAGTTTTACTTTTGAATTTGTTCCCTGCTCGCCATGGGACAGTTTTACTGATGATTTGGAAATTTATCGATGCGAAGAATGTTTGATGATATTCCCAACTCAACCATACGACGATATGGTGCTATCTTCGAGCGATCTTTCTATTATTTATATCGTTTAGTCCGCCGACGGACTACTTACTACATACATGGTTGTGTGTTTTGATTCGCCTGATGTTCCGAGAGCATAAATATTGTTTTTCCTGATATCGTACTCGGAAACCAGCAAACATGAAGGATACATGAAGGATCTTGTTATTCAATTAGACTGAGAGCTCTAAAAATTCTCAGGATCAGAGCATATTTATGATATGATGATTAGAATCCACAAAAGGAAAAGGATCGAGCCAATTTTTAGAAATTAATGTTTCCGATGCTTAGTACCCAGAACACCAATAATTTATCTAATAACACAGGATGTTTGTCCGTTTCTAAAGGTGTGACCCGGCGTTCTGACAACTTTCAGGTGGCTTGTTTGAGCGTTAGTAGTAGTTGTTCACCAGTACGCATCGCTGATGATTACGCGAGATATTTGGGCGGTCCATTCCTTTAAAAACATGAGCACCGTCCGTCGACTATATGGGAAGAACATTGAAAAAGTACCTTAATCTACTGCGTAGACGGTTGTTCGTCAATTTCCACGTTTTTTCTTTGCAAAAAGGACCTACACTCAGGGCTAATAGACTGAATTCGCATATAAAACGAACGGAATTTTAAATTTGCAACATAATTCGCATGTAAATTAATCATTTAATCTTAATTATGAAGCTTTTCATCTCTTTAATGAGTCCGGTTCGAACCCAACTCTTATAAACACGGCATCAAATTATCGGACATTGTCCAAGCCGAGCTAGAGAAATGGGCTTGTACACTTATAATATCGCTTTTCTCCAGGACAGGTTCAGGTCAAATATCTAAATTTTGATCCAGTCACTTACCAGAGTCACCATTTCAAAAAAAAAACTGGACTAAAAAATATAGTTAATCTTTAAATCTACGGTCAAAGTGCTAGTGAGCGCGGGTGCAAAAATGGTTGCATTAAAATTAGCTATGTACTGTTTGAGCGAGAAAATATATCAAGTAGAAAATTATCTCACTTCCGCTCCCTCACGGAGCGGCGTAAGTTTGAAGTCTCACTATAGCTGCCACACGTTTTTCAATTTCATCTATATTGTCATCTATATTCAAATATCCAGAGGCGGTTATCCGGCCAGCCCGACCCGCCTTTGATTTCAAACTTTCAAGCCGGGCCGGGCCGGGTTAGGCTGGGTTAGGCCGGGCCGGGTTAGGCTGGGTTAGGCCGTGCCGGTTTCCTGTTTTTTTACGCCCTGAGGTGGTTGGTTATCCGGCCGGCCCAGCCTGGGTTCCAAAATTTCAGGCCAGGGGTGGAGGTTTGACGGGCCGGGCCAATAATATCCGAGACCGGGCCCGGGTCCGCCTGGATGATATACGAGGTTATGAAATTGGAAAAGTTTCCAATATTAATGTTGATTTTCAGACTGGAAAGAAAGTTAAAGTCAAAAAGTAAGTATTTTTTAGTGCTAAATTTTGGAATTTTGAAACTTATTACCCATAATTTCTCCCCCTGCACTAGCAATTTTCTTCGTTTTTGAACTTGGTTAGTCCGTCCATCAGGACCACAGGTCAGATTTTCTCAAGTCGACCCGAGCCGGCCGGGGTCGGCCCATGAACACCCCTGGGCATCAGTATGTCTTTACTGAATGTGCAGGGCTGTCTATAGGCCGGACTGCTTGGGCCCCCTTGGTTCAACCTGTATGCCAAAATTGAGCAGAAGGAATTGTTTTACAGTGTTTGATGAAGGTTTTGTTAAACAATGTGATGTCACGGTGACGGCGGAGCTAGGCCTAGGCCGGCCTAGCTCGGCCACCTCAAAATTTGGGCCTGGCCTGGACTGGTCCAGGACGACCAAGGCCGGCCTTCAAAATACGCATCCCTATGAATGTGGAAGCAGATCATCTTTCACTAGTCCCGGCAGTGTGTCATTCTACGGACTGAGTTCCGAAAACTCAGCATTCACTTCACTGCGTTGGTTGTACTTTGAACTCAAATGTAAAGCAGTGAGAAGTCTGATCTGCACACTGGCTTAAACGACATGAGCTCTAGCCCGTGAGATCTAACTAACTCTGGAGGCTGGATTGCCTAGCCTAGACATTGACCCGGACAAAAACCAGTTGGAAGTTAATGGCGGACTTTTTGAGTGCAGAGACCTTGGATTCTCGCATCTTGCAAAACGATATCAACTAACGAAAATTTGAATTGCTAATTTAACATGATTGAATAAGTGTAGGGAATTTGTCCGTTTTTCATAATCCCTTTCTAGGTCAGTCTATCAGACTATCCTTCATAGATATATCTCCTACACATACACAGTCACTGGCTCCTGGACGAGGATTGGGTCCGAGCAGAGCTGTTAACCCGGCCAGCATAGGCCGGGCAGTCAGCCGCCTGTAGTTAATAAGGTAAATGATGAACCTTTAGTATGGAGCGAGAGGTCACGGGTTGGAATCCACCCCGAACCATTATGTTTTGTTATTTTTCAATGAGTTCCTTGTGCTGAGAAATGGCTAATTCAAAAAAAAATATTTCAAAAAACCCAAAATTTGCTTATATATTCCTGAAAACCCATGAAAAGCTTTGAAAACCGGCCTACACCGGCCCGGCCCGGCTTTTCCGGCCCGGCCCGGCCCGGCCCAGGTGCAAAAAAGCCGGGCCGGGTTAACAGCTCTGTGACCCGTTATGATAGTTTTATAAAAAGTAATTCGCAATGTTATTGAATCTGTTATTTTTCTGCGTTTTCCTATAAATCTGTAAGAAGTTTTAAAAAGTTGGTTTGAAAGTTTTCAAAGCTTGTTTTTAACATTGAGTTGTTTTGTTTACGTATCAGTTAATTGAGGTGAACCTTGTAATGCCAGATTGTGTTTTACAACCATAAATGACCACCAAAGTTGGGTACAAAGTTATATGCTCTTCAAAGTTGTCTTTCAAAATTTATTTAAATGTGACACTAAAGACACTATTCTGATGGAATCTTCAGAATGATGAGGTTCTTCAATCTCAGGTAGAGGATCAAGATCATCCGAACATTTCATCTTCCTCTAGATCATCATCATTCGGATTAGAAAGTTGATCATTCTCTAATTGAAGTGGTTGAACAGGAGACTAATTCTTTATCTGTAATTTGTATACCATTATACTTTATTAAATTAAAATACCTTGTACTAGATTCATTTCTTCGTTTCGCCTTCTAGGTCTTTCTTCGTTTCGCCTTCTACGTCTTTCTACTCCTTCACTCCATGGCCTCTCTTCATCTGTAAATATTATAATAAGTAACATATATATTTTGAATTCAATTGCACTTTAAAAAATATAATAAATACCTTCTTGTACATGTTCTTGCTCACGGTTTCTCTCTTGTTGGCTTAGGTGCTGGAGCAATTGGACCACTTCTCTGCTACTACCTGGACGGTCTATCAATATAATATTTAGTAAGCAAATGTATAATTTGAATACAATCATAATCTATTAAATAAAAAAATACCTTGTTGATCAAAAACTCGTAGTCTTTTTCTTTTTACAGGTAGTTGGTCAGATACTGCTTCTCTTATCGTTTTGGGGCTTATGTAAAATACAATTTAGTTTTGACTGAATTCATAGCAATGGGCTAGATATCCCAGGAAAGCCGGAAGAGTACGATCATAATCTTATTTCTATAGATTAGGATTTAGAAGAAATAGAAATATTTATTGATTTCCAGAAAACACAAAACAAATAAAAGTTGCTGAGTATCGTTTTATAACTTGATTTACTTTTTATTGATTTTATTGATATTTAACTCCGCGGATTTAAATATTAATCGAATAGTATTTTAGTTTACCTGCATGATATAAGTAAAAGATGAGTATCTTATTTAAGAAGATACAGGACACAAAAATAACAAATATGTGAACAAGTCAATTAAAAAGCTTATGTGAATTTCACAGTTTCAACTGAAAAAATACTGTAATAAAGGTGTTGGTTCCTGATAGAAAGAAGAAATCCGTTCAAGTATTTCAAATGTAGATGGGAATCCGGCGAGCATCGCTAGCTAGCTTTTCTAAGAATATTAAATTACTGCTGGCTTGGTTAGGGAATCATGGCTAGCTTTTCTAAAGAATTTTTAAATAGTGTTTTCAAATAAGCTACAAACTACGCTACAAATTAGCAGGTGTTCTTCAGACTATCTTTTACAGCTTACTCTCTGTCAAGGTAAATTTCTTCATCAATATTTATAACAGAATCTCCAGTGATAAAAAATAGATAATCAAACATTCATAACTAGGACATATTGGATAACCCTATAATACTAATATTCAAATGACCTTGTGGCTTACGATTGTTTAAAGGCACGGTCTACTCAAAAATTATTACTAATTTTCATTGCTTTATTCGATAGAGTTGGCCAAACTGAATTGAAATATGAAAACCAAATTTCAATATATAATTGTTGAACAAAGTTATGAACATTGCAAGATTCTGAAAGTGGGCGGGATTCGGGCATCGATGCCCGAAAACTACAAGCAAGTTTCAAAAAACTAAAAACATTTTTACTATTTTTGTCAATGAAATACGCAATTATCACGTGAAAAATGTTCAATTCTGTATATAAACATGCTTTTCAGCAATTGTTTGCGTATGCAAGATCCAAATTTAAAAAAAAAAAAAATTATAATATTCAATTAAAAATATCTTTAATTTCGAAATAAACATAAAAATGGAACCCTGTTTTGTATTTTAAAAAACGATGTTATTTTCATTTATAAACTATGTTATTTTTATTAAATAATATATCTAAACTACCGATGTAATTGAAAGTGTTGATGTAGAATGAACGAAGTATTGTTACATAGTCAGATTCAAAAGTAATAAGGCCGTGTTTAAAATTCAAAAGATTCAAAAGTAAAAGATTTTTGCTGAAAATGAAAGCGAAATGAATGAAAGCGGTGTTCAGAATCAAAAAAATACGCAGCATACACGGCCTTACTACGTTTGAATCTGACTATGTAATGAATAATGGTATAATATAAGCTTGTATTAATGCGATTGCATACGCGGGTTAACTAAACGCATGTTTATATATGTATTAGTTATATCTATCTATCTATATATTTAAAGTGCAATGGTCTCGGTCAGTGTGTCATAGTTCCGTTTTTTTTGTTTCTGAACCGATTTGGCTGAAATTTTGCAAAGAGTTAGAATCTAAGGCATACATAGGACAAGCCGCCTACGGCGACTTTGTCGCCGTTATGGAATGCTCAATATAAAACCCTCCAAAAACGTTCATTGATCAGAGTTTCGGAAAGGAAAAGTTATCTTCGGGGGACTAATCCTAAACATTTAGTTCAAATTTTGCTGCCAATTTGTGTTTTGCTAACCGGAAGCACGTGAATGGTTAATACAACTAATTTCCAAGTCGCCACAATGTTTTCCAAAAGCTCTAAGTTTGAGTATGTTTTTTAAAGTTCTGTTAAATCATGCAAACGTTTCATTTTGAACCTTTCGCACCTCGTATATCTACTAAAACTGAATTATTTGTACATATATATAAATAGATGATTTGTACATATAATAAGAATTCGAGATATGTGTGTCACCCAAACAGAAGGCATTTCTCAATTAATTTTTCAATCCGATATTATGCCGATTTAGCGTTTATGTAGCTGCTAGTTCCAAATACTCGGTTTTCTCAAATTGACATATTCTTAAAAAATATTATTTTCGTACAGGTTACCGTCGAATTTCCAATCGTTAGTTGAATTGAATAAGTTGGAAACGGCAAAGAGTCAAAAAATATACTGAATTCAAATTTTCTTTTATGTTATTTAAAAGAATATATGATAATATAAATATAAAACATATTAAAGTTTAAAAAATGGCAAAACACCAATAAGAAAGAAAATTAGCTAACCCATTCATAATAAAATACTAAAAGCGTTTAACAAATTTGAGTAGCGTTTGTTTGAATACTGAAACGCCATTGAAAATTTGCTGCGTATCGCTACTCTTAACTGTTGA
>JAQGAV010001097.1:0-23525 GCA_034691345.1 Phasmarhabditis papillosa | reverse complement strand
AAAAAAAAAACTCGAAAAATTGAAGTTGAAAAAATATCTATGATTTAGTCTATTTATGGCCGTCTATGGCCGGCCATGGCCGGCCATAGAGGCTCTCCAAAAAACCCGGCCATGGCCGGCCATTGAAATCCGCCAGCCTGCGTGCGGCTCATCCCGGGCCTATTATTGAAAAAAATAACGGACGACTCGTACGCAGCCCTGTGTTAACGTCTGTTTCTAATATAGGTAAAATCGTAGTATAACTACAAACACCAGGGTCCAATACCCGATAGTTGTCATATAAACTTAACGATACGGGAACATTCTATGATTTAAAGGCACCAATGTTCAAAGTATTTTGTATACTATTGGTTTATCAGAAATTTATTATACTAACAACAAATACAAGGCATTTTAAGGCACGAGAATTATTTGAAATTATTTATAACTCATTCTTTTTTATCTTTTCCTTTTCTACAAATATGTCTAACTAACGAGATCATAATATATACAACAAATGCTAGTAAACCAATTGCTATTAACATGATATCTATAAAATAGTATTCCATATAAGATAAGTGACGTCCGTGGGGATCCATTTGAGGAAGACGACCGAATCTGAAAAGAGCTTGAAAACGTGAAATGGCCTGCCTCACATTTCGGTTATACAGTTGCGAAAATCGATTCACAAAATAGTTAGTTGTGAAGTATTTTATATGAGCTGTCTAGCGAGAAAGTACGCTAGGTTTTCTAAAGAGAAGGTAATTTGTGAATATGGTCGACGGACGGATCGCTTGCAGGCAAAGTATTGTAAATGTTGCGCTGAGCGCTAATCTGTTTGGGATTTAGTCTATTAATACTACGGAGTCTGTAGAACCCAAAACCACTGCCTTTTCCCAATATTATGCGATTTGGTGTCTATTTTTGCAAGTCGTAATAGAAAGGAGGTATTCTGTTATTTGGGATGATATCTTCATAATCGTATTTATTTCTGGGTTTGTTGTGCTTGCCTGGCAGCAAATTCGCAATGTTTAACAAAGAGATCTTTTGGTTTAAAGGGCTGTGCATGGAGTAATTCGGCTAGCTGAACGGCGTTTTCTTTGAAACTGAAAATATTTATTATCATTCCAATTCGAATTCTTATCATTGAGGTAAACATAGGTGAGTGTCCGTATTTATAAATCTCTACCTTATCGGTAAGTAACATACAATGAAGGTAAATAGTTGCCCATAAGCTACCCGCAACTAGGGTGGGCAAGCGGTACGGCACGGTATACTGGTATACCGTTTTACCGGTAAAATTTCAAAGGTAGTTTACCGGTAAATTTTTATTACCGGTTTACCGGTATACCGTTTTACCGTTCTTTTTTCAAAAACCTCACCGAATGCCCACCCTAGTTGTACGCCAGTCTTTTCTGCAATATTGGCAATTTCCAAAATTAGCTCTTTAATATTAGACCAAGTTGAAAACCCCGTGTTGACATCCCTTTAAGGATCAACCTTTTGGTTGCCTATAAGCTATAAAAGAAAAGGAAAACACAGTTGCCTATAAGTTACACGCAACCCAATTTATTACCTGGCCTCGAGGCCCCAGGTTACTTTTACGGTTAACCATATGTAGGATGCTGAATACGACCACATGTCGATCCAGTCTCCAGACTACAATTTCCTACCTTTTGGTGTAAACCACAGTTTCCACGGTGTTCAAGAGTTTCTCCGCATTCGCTAGATCTGCTTTCGGCAGTAGAATGCCGCCTCCGTGCCGGGCCAACATGGCGCTGTTTCGCGGCTGTTCGGCGAATAGCGGAATCTGTAACGAGGTTTTTTTTATTATATCAGTTGGACTTCTTGAAAAGTAATAAAAAAATTGCATATTCACGAATAATTTCACGCTATAGTCCATTCTAGGGTCCCAGTGGCCGTAGTATAGAAACGCCTAGGTGGCTGCCCGGGCAGGCTAAAAACTGCCCGGCCACCCAATCGGGCGTTTCTATACTACGGCCACAGACCCTCTAACTGGAATCAATGTTGCCAAAATATTCAAAAAAAAAAAGTGATAAAAAATAGTATTCAAGTGAACATACGCCCAGGGTAATATTATTTTCAAATGTCGATTACTTTGCCAAAAATGATCGTACCCAGTTTTACGATCGAATACACTGTGGAACACTTACCATTATAACTGGGGCTCCTGAATAAGCAACTTCTGTGATGCTACCTAGACCACCATGGGTGATAAACAACGATAGCCGGGAATCAGCTGAAATAGAACACTATACGATTTTAACCGAACTGTTGTTTACCCCAAACATTGTATTTATAGTGGAATGTTTGGAGTAAATCGCTTCAAAGTAAAAATTTCAATTAAATTAACTGAGAATCCGCAGCTTTAAGAAGAATTAGAGGTATATAGTGCCTTCCAGTAGTCACGAAGCTGTGTCTTCTGCATATTTTTATGAAAAGTCGCTAGCAACTTTGTAGATCAAAGGGCTGCCAAATTTGTTTATTTTTTAAACACAGTATCTTTTGCATTCGATCATAGTATACCTAATAAATCTGCCTGAGGTAACCATGGAGAAAGTATAACATTAGGTAAATGGTCGACTATATCCGTTTTGTCTTCGTACTTCCAAATAAAAGTAACTTTTGACATTGACTTCATCACTGAGATCAGTGATTCTCTGAAAATCGTGCTATAGTAAGTGGGGTCGTAAGTGTGCGAGACTAAGGCTTAGTTGTGCGACATTTGCAATTCTAAGTTTCTGGCAGACAACTGGGCCCGGATTCGAAATGGATTCTCATCCTAGTGGGATATTAGGTATGGAATTAAAACAAGCTTGAGGGTTGGTCTCACGGTTGTGATCTCTAAAGTAGTGTTCACAACCCCGACCGACTGCCGTCGCCGTCGTGGTACTGTACAAGCTTAATACAGAGGACCGCAATTTAAACTTCAATGTCCGGCAAGCCAATGATCATATTCATAAAGATAGCTCCACGAGAAAGCGAGTTATCCGTAAGCTCTGATTCAGTTTTGTTAATATCCCATATTCTGGTTTACCTGTACTCCAATGGCATATCCTTACTGAAAGCCATAGAGCCAAAAGATACAAAAACGGTATGCTCTCGACGGGATAAAACATTATCCCATTTCTAAAAATGATAGAATTCTTCTATTTCCAGGAAGAAACTCGGTTTCTTACCACAGTGATAATAGAAGCTCGGGTTTTCAAATTTCATTCAAAAAGTTTTTGGTTTTCAAAAGACAATATAGTCGGGGGATTAATCGCTTGTAGCTAAAGGTCTAAAAAATTAGGATTGGAGCACAGATTTGCTCTAACTGCTCTAATAAGATCTAATAAATTTGCAGTTTGTACCGTAACCCTTTGCAAGCAATTAGTCCACCGACTATAACTTCCAGTTAAATATGTTAAGTTTCGTAAGTTTGCTAGAGTAACTGACCTTCTCCAGCTTATGGTTTTCTGTTCCGGCTGTGATTCCGCCAATTTCTATATTTTTGCTAAGAGTCGGTCGCGGGAAGTCCAGTAAAGGATTGGAGTTTGTGAATAATACGGATAGCTCACCGAAGACATCCTTAAATACGGAGTAGTCAAGACAAATTGAAAGTTTCAAATATCTGGCTTTCCCAGGGGCACAGTTTTAACGGACCTCCCTTGGCACAGAACATCCAACCTGGGTCCTAAGGGTAAAAATCATAAAAGAAAACAATTTTGTTTAAATATTACTTTTTTTTACAAACTATCATGTAGGAGGTATTACTAATCGATATATGTAGGTAGTACTGATTTCTAGATGTTATATTTTGCTATAGACTGCCTTTTCGTCCGTCCATTACCACAAAGCTCATTTGAATCGATATTTTGATTGTTTTTTACCCACATATTGGGCCCGGCCCGAACCAGCCCAGCCCGCTGGATGGTTTGCCCTGGCCGGACCACGGGTCGGATTCGGGGCCATTAGGCCTGGGACCGCTGCTGAAAGCAGCTACCGGCCGCCACGTGGAAATTACACTTTCAGAATTTGCAAATAGGGGAAAATAATAGACCCAGTCCAGGCCAGAGCTGGTTATCCGGCCGGCCCGGGCTGACCTCAAAAATTTCAGGCCGGGCCGGATAGGCAGCTCTGGTTCCGGCTAACGCCGTGGTTCTTAATAAAATTGGGGAAATTCGTGACTTTCGACTTCTGGACTTAAATTCCTCTCTGCAAACCTCAATACTCTTAAAGTCTCCTAACTTCTCCGTGAACACTTTATGCTCTGCTCTGAATATACGGCTAAAGGCTTGTTCCCAAGCAAGAGTACCAATACCGTTTTCTAGCCTAAAATAAATAAGAAAATGAAGACTAAACCTTGTATTACAAAGAAAATATAATCGTTAGGGGTTTAAACTAGACCACAGCGTTCTGTTTGCAGCAAAATTGGAGTGATTGCGCCCAAAGATTCTATCTTAACATAGCTAGGGATTCGGGTTTCTGAACCCGTCAGGACCCGGGAATAAGAGCTTTCGAGCTCGTCCCCAGCCTAATCATAAAGGCGTTACGTAACCTATAAAACTGAATACACTGGCCTGACACTGGCCTGACACTGGCCCGGTAGTATTATTAAAATCGGGATTGGGAGTTTTGAAGACCGGATCCGAAAATTTTATAAACGGGCTGGCCCGGGCCGGCTTTTTCGCAGCCCTGCCTAAATGTACCTTTGGAGCAAATTCATTTTGTCTCCCACATGAGATGAGAAGTATGGCACATAGCTAGGAGCAAGTGGCTCGCCCATTGCAAGAGAGACAGAATCAAACTGATAGATAGAAGTAGCACCGATTATAGAAGGAATACCGATATGGTTCATAAAAGCTGTAAATAAAGGGTTACTGTAGTATTTAAAATTTATATTTTATAACAGAAAAATGTTGGATCCGACTATGTTTGTGTTTTAGTTTATGAATAGTGGTGAAATGTATCTGTTCAAATGGCTATAAAGTTAACATTAGAGGTCTGCTGCTCAAACGATCTGCACCGTGCCATACGGGCTGGCCCAGCCCTGTTCGGCACCAACAATGGCTCGTTCGCAAACAAGCCGAGTCGCCGTTCTCTTTTTATTAGTACTGTTGTGCGCAAAGAGTTTGGTGTAACCAATTTCTATCATTTTCGGCTTCGCCAGACCATTGCAGCTGAAAGGAAAAGATCGAAAACACACCCTAGTTAGAACAGTCCTAGATTTACTGTGCTGGACTTACCCAATGGACAAAACGCAAACGGTTCCGCAAGACCAGCATCGAACTTTTCTGCCTTTATTCTTGCTATTAACTCCTCATCATAGAGCATTTCTAAATAAGGCAAGGGATAAACATGCTCTAATGACAACATACTCTTGCATAATGGAACCATCTGCTTCTTTAGGTCTTCGGAGAGCTAAATGGAATAGTTAATATATATAGTTGTATTTAAAGTTTGGTCTTCAGCAGTATCCTAAAGAGCTACGGTGTTAAATAACACTGAATGGTTCAGTGGATTGAGATCCTTTTCTGCAAAAGTTAAATTATTTTACTTCAACCCGCTCCTCCTTAGGATATTTAGCTAATAACCTTACTGTTGACAGTATGAGAATACGGGAAAGTGTTCCGGATCATTGTTTCTAGCAAGCCAACCAGTGTGGCTTCCGGTCCTTTTCCTTTTGGGGGCTTCTAGATATAATCTATATTATAAAACTCACAAACAGTGCAGAGATAGGATTGGCAGGTATATTCCATATATTTGTCATTGTAAACTCCTTTTGCTGTTCAAATGCCTCCATTACCTCTACGGAGGTCTCATAGATCTCAACCTTCTTAGTTAGTTTAACTCCGGTTTTATTTTTATAAGCAACATCCACTACGGGTAGTAAGACGGTCTAAAATGGCTAAATATAAGATTTACAATGAGAGATCGTATACTACCAGGATTAGGCTTATTAGGCTCATTAATCCTCCTATTAGGCTATCACCGGGTTATTGTGTGAAATTTTCATTCGATTGGGTCAACTAACCACATCATGCCCAGCTTCGGTAAGTAAATCCGCTAGTTTACCCATGAATTTAGTCTGAGAAGCACCCCAAAGAGGAGAGATGACAAGGAATTTGTAGGCATCACAGACTGAAATATAGAGAATTAGCTAATTTTTATAGTTCACAAGCCTATTGGTTTTCATTACTTATTATGTCGGAAAAACTAATAGTTGTATTATTTGCTGTTCACACGGGGCTTCCAGAAAACCAGGGCCGGCCTATTTCCCAAACCCTGCAGAAAACAGAACTCTTTGAACTGAAATTCTCAGCAATCGCTTTAAAAGTAGTTCATTTTTTGACGTTTCTGTTTTTTAGGAGTCCCGATCACATTGTACATGCCTTATCCATTTGCACCTGTGGTACCTTTAATAATGTGTGGCACCTGCGCGCGCCTTTTAATTAACAGTTTTCCTAATTAAGGATCTTAACTAGAGATTTGTATAATCTATCAGTATCGATGTATTGTATCTGTAACCGTAAGCAGCAGGGCAAGAATTATATATCAACAATATTGCGAACCGGTTTAGATGTTTAAGACAAAAATTATAAATCGAAGTTAATGATTACCTCCCAGTAAGAGAAACAGAGTCAGTATCCACAATACCACTTTCATCACCTCTTTGTCGATCTAAAATTATAACGGAATATTCTATTAAAAAGAGTCAAATGGTGTAAAACCCCACATAAAGAGAATACAAGTGAAGGCGCAATACCGTAATATTTACTAATCTACACATAGTCGGATTCAAGAGTAATACAGCCGCGTAAAATTAGACTTGGCGCAGGCGTTTCTAAACTACCGCCAAAGCGGGTTCAGTGTTAAACATGCTAAAATACACAGATTACACTGCGGTAGTGCCTTTGAATCCGACTATATTAGACTTAAAATTTGTAGTATATTTGGGACTCCAAGAAAACGTAACCGTCAAAAACAGAACTATTTAAAGGCACAATTTTGAAAAGTTTTGTTCTTGACTTTTCTGTTCTCTGAAAGCTCCGTATATTTGAATGTTGAACAGTATAAACTCCAAGTTCCCAAACTAATATATTGTCATAAAACCGATGCGAGAATTATACACTGTGAAAAAACTGATACCATTAATGGGTCTAGGAACTCAAACGATATTACACACTTATGACACAAAAAAGAAAGTGGCCATCAATTTTAAGATTGCCTGTAACTATCTAACTATAATTACTTGCCATTGGCTTTAATAACCACACGCCATGAATAGCCAACTTAACCAATTATTAAAAATAAGTGTTAAAATAAAAGTGTTTCTTTGGGGTCATATATAGACAGTCGTTTGTGATGTAATGTCAATGACATCTAAAGAGATAAGTGAGAAATCATTACAAATGATACAAAAACCATGGCAAAGTTGTAATTTTAAATAGCCAACCCCCAACAGATCAAAAGATCAAGACTATCAAGACTATTGGCACAGTCTGACAAATATTTAGTTGGGTCCCCGAAGTTAAAAACGTTCTTTCCATTAGGCTTTCTCAGCGAAGAAAAGTCAAAACTAGTAAGCAGTGATCAAGAACAATTAAAGAAGATGACATATATGAAGAGACCAAGAACCATATTTGTCAACAAGAAGAGCAGATATGTTGAAAAACAACCATTTTCAGTAGGCGCATGCCTGGTGGAATCTTCTAGAAAATATATCTAATACCACCATTTTTTCCCGACGAGCCAATTTTACCATACTACTAATCCCGCATATTGACCACTAATGAATAATTTCCCAACTAAACTGAGAAAACACCACATAACAAAGAATAAACATTGAATAAATTCATTAAAAGAAATTTCTGTATTAAAACACAACAAATCGAGAAATATATTTTGAAAATAAGTTAATTAAATAAAAGAACTGCATGATGATCACATTAAATGGTAACCGGACGTCTTCGTAAGATGATTTAAAATCCTCCAAGTTGTTCTTGGTACACTTCGATTACGTCATCTTCTTCCATCTCTAGTGACTTGGGAGTGTCTTCATCATTAATTCTGCGTCCATCGAAAAGGAATCTGAGGGAGGAGACCGAGACTCCGGTTCTGTCAGCATACGACTTCTTTAGCTTGCCCATAGTGGTTCCGAACTTGACGCGAAAATGCACTTCATTTGAGTCCTGTCCGACTACCTTCAACTTGATGTATTCGGTGTTACCGTCACCTCCAGCTTCGGCACCGTTGTCAGCCATTTTAATCTGAAAATATATAGTTATATTTGTTTGAAAATGGTAAAATATAAGTTTGAATAAAGCAATGTTTTGCAAATTGGTTAACAGAAGCATGTAAGATAATAATAATAAGATGGCTGCTATTAAGTTGCAAAATATAGATCAGCATTTTCCAAATACTTGAAAAAGTTTCTCAAGCTGCGAAATTGTATAGACAGAACAAAGATCAAGACATTTCACATAGTATGTAGTCTGTAGTGGAGATGGGCAGCTGGGCTGGCCAAAGTGAGCCCTTAAGTCAGCTGGGCGCTGGGCTGGGCTTGATTTTTAGAAGCTAGGGCTGGGCTAAGCTTGGTTAGTTATTTGGTACCTTCCGCGGACGTAGTTGAGAGCTAAGGATCACGCTAAAAGGCACTAATATTGCAAAATTGTGTCAAACATTGCGTATAACACAAGGTAAAGTAGATCTTTTCACGACGTCACTTTTAAGCTGGTCTGGGCTGGCTTGGGCTAGGTTATTCATTCAAAGACGGGAGTTTAGGCTGTGCTGGGCTCAGATTTGTATATGCTAGGGCTGGGCTGGATTGGATCCAGCCCAAAATGCCCATCTGTAGTCTGTAGCCTTTAGAGTGCGCGAAATTATGGGTACCACCCGGTAACCTCACATTTAAAGCAAATAAAAAGTTAATTGCTAAAAAATGGGGGAATCCAATGTTAATAAAAGAACATGATTATTCTCTTCATGAGAATGTATACGAAAAAAGGTTGCGAATGATATCCTTAAGTTTAAATTTTCGTGCATACGGGCCTAGCCCGTAGCTGATAAAATCCGAACTAACACGACTATGTCAAGGGCTGTGTATAGGCCGGCCTGCGACATTTAAAAATTGAGCCTGGATTGGCATAGGGCAGTCCGTCATGCTTGGACCTGCTTGGGTCCCCTTGGTCTCAGGTAGCAAATTGTTTCTGTTTTTCTCGATTGGTCGCCGTCTGTTTGTTTTTTTTGCTTTCGTCGATTCTGTTTTTTGTTACCTGAGATCATGCCAAAATTGAGTATAAGTAAATGTTTTATAGTGTTTGATGAAGGTTGTGGTAAACAATGTGACGTCACAGACCGGCATAGCTTGTGGACGTCCAGAAACTGTGCGGACGTCCGCACATCGCTGGTCCTAACGTGCGCTAATAGAAGCAAAAAGTCAATAACATGGCATAAGTCACGTGATATCCAGAAACACTGCTAAAGCATAAGTGACCTACATTTTTGTGAATCTCAGGTAAGCAACAACATATAACTTATCAGTCAAAATCGGAAGAGATAGGTAATTTATCGTCAGAGTTTAAAAAATGGCCAAAGGAAAACTACCATATCCCAAAATATAAAGTAAGCGAAATTAATGGAAACCATGAATAAACCTTACACGATGAGGGAAACACTACAATCTAACCAATGGACATAATATAGAAACAATTTTAATAAAATACGAAGCATGTTACGAATGAAAATCTCGTCAGAAAATATTTCGAAAACGCGGAGAAATGGCGCCAATAAAGGACTGCGCCAGCGTCCGATTTGGAGCAAATTTTAACAATAGGGCACAGTTTAACGTACATCATCTAATAAAATATTACGACATGACTCCTCTTACACGAGACTATCAAAAGTATAATTAATGTTAATCACAAGAAAGCCTAGGATTTGATGGAGAATACTGATAAATACCTTAGGCGGAATTAAATTGTTTCATTTTTTTAGAGCCAAATGAAAAAAGTAATATTAATACGGTTTTATGCGCTCCATTGATAATCGATCAAAAAAGGCGCAAAATTCAAATTTTTATCCGCAGTGACATAAAATTTTAACCGCCGGACTTTTATTTATTTTGTGAATTTTTTGAATTCTATCATTTTATATCATTTTTCCAAATTTAAAAGTGTATAGTTTTTTAAAATTCGTTTATTTTCTGTACCAATAAATTCTTCCAACTTTAGGATGTCCCGGGCTTCTGACGAGAGCGTCTTTACCTGTGTGGATTGCTTTAAGGAATTTGAAGAAAAGCAGGTGATGGACGTCCATCTGAAAGCAGTACACAATTGGACTGATGAGGAAGTCGCCTGTGGAGAAAAGGTAATATTCATTGATTATAGTTTTTTACAATAGTTTGCTTGAGGAATACGAAGTCGAAGAGATTATCAGCCACCGGTATGATAGAAAAAACAAGCAATACATGTTAGTTTAAAGGTTGATATCAAAGTTATTCGCAATTTAGGTATACTGTGAAATGGAAAGGATACGATGACCCATCTGAAATTGCAAAGGACGGATTTGGGGTTGGTTAATTATTGTTTGTTCCTATAACAATCCATTATAGGAAGAATCTAGCATGCTTGCTGAATATAAGTTGAACAACATGCTGGATGATTCTATGCCGCCCAATAAGAAACGAAAGAGCAAGGCAGCTGAAGAACCCGAAGCTAATGTTTGTTACTGAGTTTTTGCGAAGTTCTATAAATTAGTTTTTAGGAAGAAAATGGTTCTAGGCGTTTGCGAGGAAGATCGGAAGGTACGTCGCCTAGTACGCCTTCAACTAGTGCAGTTAAAAATAGAGCTAAAGACAAACCAATAGGTAGGATTAATGTGACAACTCATTTTGTTAATTGTTATATTCTAGAAGCCAAGAAAAAAGCCACGAAGCATGATGACGAGTCGCAGTTTGTCAAAAAGCACAAGGTTCATCTTATATAGATTCTACTAGATCATAGTATGGATTTGCTTTCAAAGTGGGGAAACTGCAGCTGAATGTTGCATAATTATTTTAATGAAGAAAAGTTGGCGATGAAATTTTGCCAGTGTCCACTTCTGCTCCCTTTGTTGGTAAAATCGTTTTCAAACAGCTCTCTGTTAACTCTGTATTTGTTCTTATTTAGATGATTAAAGTGCTTGGATACAAATCGAGTCCCGAAGACGGTATACTGTTTTTGGTGGAATTCGACCAGAAAGAAGATGAAACTAGAGATGAAGTGTGCCGATTGGTCACGGCAGATGATATGTGGAAGAAAAAACCCGATGTTTGTTCCACTTTTTGATTCTTAGACATTCGTCTCTTTTTGTTTTGTAGCTTTATCGGAGTAGTCTTTTACGGCTTTATTGACCAAGTTTATTTTGTTCTTGGGCCTACTTGTTAGCAAGTTCAAAAATTTTAGAAGCGTGCTACTATTATTCTACATCTATTACTTTAACAAAACGTTATGGAAGGTGTTTAATGAAGAGGTGAAGCATATGGATTTTTCTTTTACTGCCTATTCAAAAATTCCCGGCACGGACTCATATTTTGTATAACATCAACTATCTCCTTCCGTAACACTGTCGATTTTCAGTATCTCTATATAAAGCGAGGATCTATTGCAGACCATGTTCACCCATCCTTACATTTTTTTAAAATATGTTTATATGGGCTTTCACATTTCAGATGCTGCGAGCCTTCTTCGAAAAACACCTGTTAACTGTGAATTCGGATAGTACTAGTGCTGAATGATCTCTACGAATTAACAAATAACGGGTATTAGGTATACAAATATTTATTTAGCTTATAATAGGTGTAATTCTGCATGTGTTTGTGTTCTATATTGATTGTTCCAGTTACACTGAAATAATAAAGATTATTCGATTTTATTTCTCTTCTTTCTTAAATTATCGTATCTAATGTTCACTTTAAATTTCCTCACCAGTGCATTGTTCATTACATGCTGCAAACTGTGGAGCAACATATTGTCTGAAGGATTCGCAACCGTAGTATTTGGTACTGGCGGAGCAGGTTTGCATCACCTTAGCCCAGCAGTTCATTCCTTGGAAGACATATCGACAGCTCTGAATGTGTAGGCGTATGTTATCGAGATGGATGCTCTGTTTTTTTCGCATCAAACTAATGTCAAGGCTGCTGCACCTTTGATGCCGACTTGTTAGTTTGAAAATTGTCAATTTTCTGTCGAGGGACTAGTTTCATTTCATTTATAGTATATTGTCTTACGTTTTCTGGATCGTTCATTTGGCTGATCTGGAATGTATTGAGACACTTGTTCAGCTGAGTGTTGTCGGCAACGTAGATTTTTTGCAGACAGGCCCAGTTATCAATAGCGGCTAAACATTTATTTATGTATTTGGTTTATTATTTATTTTGTTGTAAGCTTACGATAGAATCCGGCTCCACACTGGTATTGTACCATGTTCATAACGGAAGCATAGCTGTAAGCATTAATTGGATTGCTGTCAGCGGAGAGCAAGAATAGAGGATCAAAACACTCGAAGGCAGTGAAGGCGTTATCATTCAGACAGTCAAGCATGTCGTTGTAGGCGCTTAAATACAAATTAGTTCTTTGTTGTATTACTTGCATTTGTATATAGTTGTTATTGAGTTGAGTACTTGCCAGCTGGGTCGCACGAATCGCATTTTTTTCGTCTTACGATTCGGATCTGTAAATTGTTTTCGGCGGATTCGGACCCATTTAAAAGGTGCCGGATCAAATCGGGGCATCCCCTGATTGTTGAAGAATTTTTTATATCTAGTGTTATAGGTCTTTTATTTAAGGCATAGAACTCTATAGTATTGGTCTATGCTCGTTCAATTCATAGTAGAAGTAGTGCACATCTTTCATGATCCAAGTCGGAAACCTTCAGTTAAAATAGCTATTTTAATGTGATCTCACTCACTTGCAAACGCTGACGAGTCCCTTAGTCTGTGGATTCTTGGTGGTTCCTTTGGCGTAGATTGCCTGAATCTGTGCCAATAGTCCGTTAGGATCCTGCCAATTGTAGCTGTTGTCTATTCCAAGAGCATTGGTGAACTTATTCTGACAGGCTACGAATTTCACAGCATCGCAGTTGGATTTGATATCAGCAGTAGCTCCTAATTGGAAGAGGTTATACGATATGGGTTTTCAGAAGTTCATAATTTAAGTCCATTAGGCAACTAGCCTTTGTAAAGTTGTCCTATTTTTTTGTTTAAGATTTTTTTTTGAATTTTAAGCGCGCGAGCTTTGCTAAGATTACTCTGCGTTGGAAATTTACAAACTGTTCCGGAATATTTACCTGATACAAGTGCTAGAGTTGCCACTAGGGCGAGAATGTGGCTCATGGTAGTTAACAGTAGCAACTGTGAGATAATAAATCATTATTGAGGTGCTACTGATAAATTGATTGCACCGAAACGACGTGGAAACGGCGGCGCTTATCATTTAATCCAGTTGAAGGGAGAGGAGCCTAACCGGAATGGGTGGAGTAGTCAGCTGGCGGTAATGAGCGGGCGGATTCCGGAAAGGTCTACTGTTAACAATGTTGTAAAAGCGGATCCATTGACGAGCGGAGTTCTCGGTTACAATTAAGTTCTAGAAGACTACATTTTAAATTCTTTCATCACAAGGTTAATTCAAGGCGTATTATGTTCGCAATTGTGGGTCTTCACAATCCGTTGTAAACCACCTGTCTGACGGATTTCAATGGCCGAGTTTTTAAAAAAAATATATTTTTTTAACTTTTTTTTTGGAAACTTGGTGGGGAAGGGTATGATCTAGCCAACCAACACTCATGTGCACCTTTATTCCAACTAAAAAATGTTAAAAAAACGCAGATTAACTATTTTGGCTCGATTCCAACAGATTTATGGCCGGCCATGTCAGAAAACTCTGGCTGGCCATCCGCCACTCTGTAAACCACCCAATTGCGAATCACCAGATCATCTCTAAATCATCTCTAGTATGTACCTGAGAATATTTCATTAAAATGACTAATCGTTCGTATCTATTGCTTTGTTTTCATACAGATGCACTCTTTGTATAGTTTTTAGTGGTATTTCTACTCACCACTCTTATCGTTAAAGTTTACCACTCCGGCTGCCCTAAGTTGGCCTCGGCCGGGCCAAGATCAAACAATTTACAGACTGGGCGGCTCGGCCCGTTTGCGGAGTCTGCCCTAACCTACCATAACATTTCGTAACACTATCTTCCCAACTTTAGCATAAAACGCAAAATAACTTTATTCATATACTTTGTTTCATTTACAATAATTAGTAATATGTTATTGTATATTATTCTTCCATTTAATGCTGAATATCGACTACATTACATCTTAGTCCGTAGCAGATTTGATCGAAGGTGAAACGGAAGTTCTCGCAACCGAAGAAGGCGGCCTGCAAACAGCGAGTTTGATGCAACTCAGGGCTGGGAAAAAACGATTCCAAAAATTAAAAATTTCCAGCTCTGAAGCAGCTGAAATTATACATAATTGAAAGCCTTGGACCGATATTTAAACCCTGATATTGTACTAATATAGAGTTTAGGATGGGCGCTAGACTCGGCAAAGGTGCACACCATACGAATCAAACTAGGCACAGCACCGATACGAGTTGAGTCACCCATCTCTAGTATACAGCAGGGCTGGGAAAAGGCCGGCCCGGGCCGGCCCGTTGCTCAAATTTTCGGCCCCGGCCCGACCGGCCCTAGTCTAGCTTATATTTTTTTGCGGATATTCTTCAAAAAAGTTAATTTTCAGTTCTCTTTTCTGGTAATAACAATAAAAAATGCAATAAGATTTACCTATTGATGTTTTTTTATACTATTTATTAAAATATTCACCTAAATCAGTCGATTTTTTGTAAAAATTATTCCTGCAAGGCCGACTTTTTGGAATTTTCGGCTCTTTGCGGACTGCTCAAATTTTCGGCCCCGGCCCGGGCCGGCCGGCCCGTGAAATTCCCAGCCCTGGTATACAGTAAGCCTGGTTCAGCGGACAGTTGATGTCTCCTATGTTGAGTGTCGGACACGATAGTTTTGACCGGTACCACCCGAGGAGAATGCGACTCTGTGTTCGGAATATAAAATTTTTTCAATACACTCTATTTTGCGACCTTTCTTACTCTGTGCAAACTGAATCTATTTGAAGTTATTCCAACGAAATCAACTAGCTACGAAAACAGCGTGGGAGCCAAACTGCCTACTTTCTAGCATACCTGTTATGGGCCGGCCCTCAGACCCAAAATTTCCGAGCCCGGCCCGCAACGAGAAAAATATGGAGGGAGAGGTCAAGGTTCGATCCCCGCCGAGGACATTAGTTTTGGAAATTATTAAATGTTAGTAATAGAAAAAGGCGGGCCGAGTCGGGCCGGCCCGGGCTTTCTCAATTTTTCAAAATGTCGGCTCGGCTCGGCCCGACTCGGCCCGCACTTTTCGACAGGTATGTGTCCCAGCTCCAGATTAATCCATAAACTTACTCCCTTGTCAACGCAGTTTCTTCCGTAAGCCTGGTAGATACACTGGGAGGTGGTGTCGACGGTTCTAGAGAAATAAATCTATTGTTTCTCTTACTAAGTTTAGAATTTGTTAGTTCAGATTCATTTTCTAACTACTCTGTTTTGTCGATACATGATTTTGAAGTGAATTTTAGACCTGGGCTAGATTCGGGCATGAAATTCGGAGGTACCGCCAAAGTACTCATGGAAATTGAACCGAATTGTCTATAAGTTACGAAAGGATGAAGATGAGAGTAATAATAATTGAGTTTCAATTATAGTCTGTATCAAGATATAGGTCACCAGTGGGGTGGGGTTTCGGTACGGTTTATAAAAATAACGGTATACCGGCATAGACAAATTCAAAAAATACCGGTATACCGGTATACCGCGTACCGTACCCTTCCGTTTCCCCACCCACCAGCGCAGTATCCCAGAGAGCAGTGGTGCTATATAAATTGGGTGGAAGGTAAATCGGGCGTCTTTCTCACACAACTAAACTTATTTTGATCTAACAACGCTGCTTCCCCAAATACTTCGCTGGTTACCTATCCCTTGATACAGACTATATTACACTTACGGGCACAGCACAGATGGATTAACAGTCTCATTGAACTTGGCCATACAATCCAACACGGGCTTAGTGTTTGGAGCATCGCGCATACAATCCCATTGGGTAACAACTTCTATAAGGAATATATAACATTATATGAATTCTATAAGATTACTTCTATGAGATGTAGTTACTTTCGAGACTAAAAATGGATAATCCCTTAAGTTTACATAACATATCGGTAAATATTTGGTGAACATAGTCCTGCAATCGTGCCAGTTTTCGAGAGCGATGTTCTAGTCTGGGTTTTAATATGCATGGGCCCGTTTTGTCACAGTAACCCCCGCCCCAACCACGCAGACTACACCTAAATCCCGAGGCAGGATGGGTGTGGGTATCCTAGAATTCCCCGGTAACAGAAACAAATTCCACCCCAACTTGAAATACACTATTTAAGATTTCTAAGTCTTGCAACAAATTCTTGTAGAATTATGCTAAAAGGGTAAAACCTAACCTTCGAATCCAGCGTTGCAGGAGAACTCCAAACTGCTGTAGGTTCTTGTGTAGTCGAGGGCTGAAATTATGAAAGTTTGGTTAGTCGGAAACCAAATTGTTTTATTTAAAGTTTGATATTGAATCGCTTTTTGATATTGGGCAGCAAAGAGGATTCGAAGGTACTGAAATCAGAGGTGGCAAGCTACCGCAAATTACTGTCGGCGGTGTTCTAAGGCGACTCGTCTGGGCCCATTAGCATTGCCCAATTTTGAGAGTTCGAAGAAAAAACTGTCACTTATACCTGCAAAGCATTTAAAAATAAGCCGACTACATTTTGAGAATCCCGTTGTCGGATTTATCTTATATACGTTAACCCACTATTCTGGTATGTTGCTCCGGGCATTTGAAGGATGGTGAACATATTCAAACATGGATAATAGCTGTCTCCTAGACACTGATAGAAGCCGGTGCGAGCTCTGTAAGAGAAATAAGCCATTTTTGAAAACTTAATCGTTGTGCTCCATTTTGTGTGAATAATAATGTTAGTACAATGGGACCCCAGCAAATAGAACTGGTATTCACCTATACTGAGCTTGAAGGACTGGGCTCTCATTTTAATATTAGAGTTCATTTTTCTTCGAAACGCTCCAACCAAATCATTCGAAAAAACTCAGTTGCGCAGATTGAGCCATTGCCTTTCCAATGATATATAAATTAACATGAACTGTTTAACAAAATAAGCAAGGGTATGAGCATCATGACTTCACTTGTTCTATCCCGTTGTGTATGGCGCGGGGAGCCGTGGCGCAGTTATCTGGAGTGAAGCTAAGCTCCCTAAGCTTCTAGGCCTGGCAAAAAATGGGAAAACTATCAGAAAGCTTTACACTATATCCTAAGTATTGGGATGAATCTTCCCGAATAAAACTTATTAAGTATCTATAGCACCGGTCTATTTGTTCTGAGTAACTAACTTGCAAACATTGAGGATTCCTTGGATATCCACCTGTAGCAATGCATTAACTGCAGCCATAAACTGTGTTCCTTTTTGGTAGTTATAGGTAGAGTTTAAGCCAAGAGCTACATTGAATTTAGTCTGAAAACATAAAATAATCACAGTTTGCATCCCTTTGCTTACAGTGGCCGTAGTATAGAAACGCCCGGGTGGGTGCCGGGTAGTTTTTGGCCGCCCAAGGAGTTGAGAATTGTTGCCCGGGCACCCACCCGGGCGTTTCTATACTGCGGCCACTGGTAGGACAACACGAATGATTGTTACAATCTACAGCTAAAGCTAGGCTTCCAATGCAGTATTCTGGGAAGAGACGGTGTTACATAAAAATGCATTTCCTATTGAACAAATGGCACCCGATAGACCGATTTTCCATTCACTTTATATAAAACCGCTGCTCTCCAAGACACTACCCTAAGAACCTAGCTCATATCTGTAGGTTATTGAAATAATTATTCAACTAACCTGGCAATCGTTGAATTGGGGGCCAACGCACGCTCCCAAGGCTAACTAAAACAAAAATAGATTAGTTTAGAACAAAAATAGAAAAATGAAAGTTATTGTCTACTCAGTTGAGTTCTCAACCTAAACACTCTTAACAGTGTGGCTTCTAGCATTTTATAATCAAATCTCGACTTCTTTCATAAAGAAAACCTTTTTTCTAATCCGGCTTATTCAAAAATAAACTGTTTCACAAACATCGCTAACTCATAGCCGCAGTAACCTCTTTCCTTCGAGACCTAACACATCGCTAACTCCTATCTACAGTAACCCATTCCCTCTGGGACCTACCACTTGTCTCTTGGCAGACTGTGCCATAACCTGTATGGTTTCATCACTTAGGTTGAGTGGCAGAATAAACTGACAGACAACTGATGACGTAACTACGGCCACCAGGAAGAAAAGAGTACGCATCACCTCCAATCAATCGATAGTTAGGAAAATTTAATCAACAGTAAAAATAAAATCAATAACATTGAAAATAATAATTTATATAGTTTTCCGTATAATATAGATAAATATGCAAAGCTATGAGACGTTTAGAAAGCTTGGGGAAAGACACGTGTGATTACAAAACCCAGAAGTGTAGTATGCTGTAGTATAGAACTGGTTATCCGCCCGGCATAACATTTTGGAGGTCGGGCCGGGCCGAGCAGGGCCGGCCGGATAACCAGCTCTGCTATAGTCTGTATCAAGAACCAGGTTTTGGGCGCACTATCCTCAGGAGCAGCGGTGTTATATAAAAATGAATGTACTTTTGAAAAAAAGGCCGATATTTATTCCTTCTGCTCCCCAGGATTTTGCGGTGGAAACCTTGTTCTTGATACAGACTATAAATTGAAGTATATATTGATTTATTTGTGGAACAACCTATTTTCAAAATGCTCGGGTAAATCAGAAGCTGTTTCTTTTTTGCGCAGTGTCTTTCACCTGCTTATATTGAAAACCTTTAATCTTTATGAAAACGAAACAAAATCAAACTACAGAAGTTATGGTAGGTATGCGGCATACCGTATGCCAACGGGCGGGGCCTAACCGGGCCTGACCAGTGGCCGCAGTATTGAAACGCCCGGGTGAGTGCTCGGGCGTTTCTATAAACTGCCCGGGTAAACACTGACTATGGCCACAGATTCTGATGACAGTCAGCTGGCACAGTAATTTCATTTAACAGTGGAAATCAGTGATGTCATTCAGTTTCAAACAAGTACTCATCACACGTTTTATTGGAACTTACTGAGGGGCCAATCTTATCCATAAAACTAATTTCACAAATTCAAAACTTTAAAATGTTTGTAAAACTTATATAAATATTGTAAAAAGTAAAATATAGGGAATTAGTGTTGTTAGGCAGTTTGAATAGGGCGAAACCCCTAAACCACGACAAAATTCTTTATCTTTATGATTTTGCAACGTTAAAGAGCGAGTGATAGAGACGAAAATGCAGTTAAAATCATAGTTAGAAACGGTTTATTTTAAAAGTTAATAGGGACGATTCATCCGGGATTCGTCATAAGGGAATAATGTCTGTTTTAGAAACATAAACGATGTAACGGTGTATAAAGTTGTAAGTTTTTGAATGAACTGGGAATCTTAAATGATTATTGCTTTTTAAACAAGCAATTACTTAGTGTAGTCCCAGAATCAGCCAGTCTTCAATTTTTCTATTCTTTGCAACACTGGCGTCGTAACGGAGAGCTGGTTACGGGCCCGGTCTGAGCCGTCCAGGTCCGGTCGGATATACATACAGCTAATCCGGACAGCCTCAAATTTTGGAGCCGCGCCGCCGGATAACCAGCTCTGGTGTAACTAGCATGTGTCGAGCCCATTTTGTGCCGGAACGCTGCACAGGTACTGAACCGAAGCGCCTATCTCTACTACTGATTATAAATGGAATCAATCCCATTGACCATGCGACTCGGCTCCAAAGAGAACTTTTAGATTCTAATATTATTTAAAGGGCTATAATAACATCCACTCTCAATTTCCCATTTCTTTGGTGTTAGTGACACAAGCAAGTCTGCAGTTGAGTCCGGTTTAGCTGTAATACCGGGATGGACCTAATTTTTTCTGACCGAGCGGCTCAACTTCATAGCACAGCCTCCACTCCGTGGGTGGTTTGCTATGAGGTCCCGCTTTCTATGGTTGCTTCGTCTCACTTCTTAACTCGAAATATCTGTGATCTCGTTTTTAGCAAAACAAATAAACAAACAAAAAACAAAAACTCTACCACCAACTCATATGGAATGCTTATTCATTGCCAGTAAAATATTTCATCTAAATCAATTTATCAACGCTGGAGGATTTCAACTAACTGAAGGATGCGACAGCTACGCCCAACTTATATTTAGTAACCAGGCTTTCAAGAAAAAGAAATTAAATACAGAACATTTATTTATAATAATTCATTTGTCTAGCTCGTTCTTCCGTTTAATTCAGTTTCTTGGCTGCCTTTACGGCGTTCTTCTGAGCAATCATTCTTCTAACGGTGTTGTCAGCTGTAATAATAGTATGGCTGTTAAACACAGGGTAGAAACTGCCTTAGTTGGATTTACAAATTTTAAGTATTGTTTTGAGTTTAAATCTTTTAACCCTATAAATAATCTTGTAAGAAACTGGCCTTTATTTATGAGAAACTTTGAAATGAATACTTTTACTAAATAGGAAAAATCAAAAATCGGCCCTTCACGGGGCTATGGCGCAAAGTTACCCGTCATTTAGTAAACCTTGAGTTGCAATAGCCTTGCGTCCAAATACGGACTCACATAGAGTTCGAACAAAGTGTGTCCCAGATGTCAGGAAGCCTCGAGCCCGGCCCGGCCCGTGGACTGTCAGTCCATCCAACATTCGTACCTTCATTTCCTCTCATAATTCTCTTTAGTCCTTCAATTCTGTTTTCGGTAAGAGGAGTCTCGACAATCTTCTGTTTATATTGGATAACTGGACAGTAGCTAGTGGGACACCACTCATCCAACTGGAGAGCTACACGGGTTCGCTCACACATCCACCAAGAAGCCTAGAAGTAAAGGCTACTTTAGTTCAAATCTCGAAAAAGGGCCGGGCCGGGGCCCGGAAATGGTGATAACGGACCTCCCACTCCTACTGTAGTTTACAAAATTGGGATGTCCAATTTCGAAAATGGAGCCACCAGCTCGGAGAAATTTCCCTTATCGAAAGAGCCAAATCTTACAATTAGTCAGTTTGTTTGAACTAAACTACACTAGCAAGGCTGGGATAAGGCCGGTCCTTTTTCCATTTTTGGCACCCGACCAATAAGACTTGTCAAGAGTTGTTCTGAAAAGTTTAGTTTAGAAGCTTAGTTCGGGCCGGTCCTTAAAATTCCCAGCCCCAAACTAGGCTTCTCTAGACAAAGGATACATGTTTCTCAAAACTAACCTCAGCGTTGCATCCGACACCAAATAATTGTCTAGTGCATGTCTCGTACTTGTAAGTGGCGGTACACACTTGGGTTGGGTCCTGCAACGAAAAATATGAAAATGACAAGTTTGAACACGCGATTAATAGATTGAAATATTGATATCACCACTATAGTTCAGTTTATTCCACAACTTTGACCGGTGGCACGCTACTTGCCAGGAACTAGCGAATTGCCGGGAATTGACCAGACTTCCCTTCACGATGTAATAAAAAGCTGCTACCAACAGATCATTTTTGTAACTTTTCTTAAATTATTGTCTGTATAGTCAGATTCAAAAGTAATACTGCCGTGTATGCTGCGTTGTTCGTCGTTTTAACACTGCGCCTGCATTGCAAACTTGCTTTCGCTCTGCCTTACTCATACATAATATTGCGACACTATTAACACGGTCGCATTACTTTTGCACCCGACTATATCAATAACTTGGTTTCTAGCCGAGTATCCTGGAGGGAGACGGTGTTATATAAAAATTAATGTACTCTTGAAGAGAAGCTCTCAATCCATCCGTTTTCCATTCATTTTCATATAAAACCGCTGTTACTCATAAAAATGGGCGGAAAACCTAGCTCCATGCAACTGATTATAAATATAGTTGACGACTCACAGCAGCTACGGTAGCATTGAACTGGTTGAAGCAATTCTCCATGTCGTTAGTACTGGCGGCCCACACACCAAGAATACAAGCCCAGTTGGAAGATGCCTCTGTAACAAAAGATTTATATTCATCAGGGCAGGTGTGTGAACCGGTCGGCGCGGTTCAAAAAATTTGGGCCTCGCTCAGCCCAGTTACGAAAAGTGGGCCGGCATGGGCCACTTACTCCAAAACTCGGTCATGTGGCGGTAGCATAGAAACGGTGGGTGCCCGAGCAGTTTTGTGCCTGCCCGGGCAACAATTCTCAACTGCTCGGAAAGCCAAAAACTGCCCGGGCACCCACCCTGCCGTTTCTATGCTACGGCCACTATTCCGGTCCGAGAAATGTCCACCCTTGAATAAGAATAGTTTTAAGCAACTATTTAGTCTATTTGAATAACTAAAATGTTATTGTTTTCATTTTTTACACGGCTGTCGATATCGTTACACCTCTACTTACGTACGAAACCTCCGTTACAGTCAAACTCCAAAGCATTGAAGATCTGTGTGTATTGAACGGCATTCAAAGGACTCTCACCGGATTGTACGAAACGGGGCTAAAAGTAAGGATACTGTAAATAAAAAGTAAAAACGCTGTTGTAGTCAGCGCAAGAGTAATGATGGAGTGGAAATAATTCAATACTCCTCTGAGCCCCTTTTGCGAGCACCGGGCCAGCATCTGGCGGCTAGTCTGCTTTCAGTATTGTACTTTGCAAGTACGCGCGTGCCATTTGCCTGCAGGTGCGGTGTTAAAAATCCTATAAATAGGCAAGCTCCATAATTACTCTCGGCGCTGACTTTATAATGGCATTGAACTGCTTAGCCTAAACAAGTTTTTATCTGTGTGACGCTATCCGCGCGGCACAAAACAGTTTCTCTTTGTACCAAGCAAGTGTCATCTTCCTGATTGTTAAAAGCATTGCTTATTGCAAACTGCTTTCATTAACAATAATATAAATACTAAAATACTCTCCTTAGTAATAAAAATTGTAAAGTAATTTAAACGTAACTTACAATTGACATACACGAATTGTAGGTATCACCGAGGCAAAGCTGGAATTGCTGCCGAGCATTGCAGACTTCAATCAGGCCAGATACACCCTGAAAAACTTTATCTTCTACATTTTATATATTGTTTATATCACTGCGCCCCGTTTGTGATACTGCTCTGGAAACCTAGCTCTTGCGATTGATTATATAGTCTATCTCAAGACTTAGGTTTCCAGCGCGGTATCACGAGCGGGCGCAGTATTATACATAATCAATGTAAAATCGGTCGATGTGGTGCGCTTTCACCACAAGTACGTTCATTTTTACTAACACTATATAGTATGTATACCAATACGTACTATGTCTCTCGTCTCACACTCTCTAACCCCCGGCTGTCCTTCCTAAGCGTAA
>JAQGAV010001096.1:0-23529 GCA_034691345.1 Phasmarhabditis papillosa | reverse complement strand
ATGTAAGTCATATATAGTTTATTAATAACTGTCACTTTAAAACTTTTACATATTTTACAATCAATAGACACTGTTCTTCTATTGGTTATAGTAAAAACTTCAATACAATACCATACAATACCATAATTTATTCCAATAATCGCAATATCATATGAGATTTCATATGCGTTGGGTGATCATTTTCTTATATTCGCTCGCTTTATTTCTTTCATTTGTGGCGCAGGTTATACAAATTCTTCCAGAATTGTTGTTTAGCTTGATCAGGTCATCGGCCCATTGTATCGGTTGAAATGATGCAAACTTCAAAGATTGCTTAAAATATATATTACCGACGTTTATAACAATAACTTTAACATTTTCTAAATATTGTTAATTGTGTCTATTTAAGTTTCCAAGTTAGCCGAGCCGATGGCGAAAAATGGACGATCCGTGAGGAGATTGAGAGAGTTAAACCAATGGAAGAGGCTGAATATATAATACAAACAAAGAAAGCAAAGAAGACAGAAAATAATGGATACTATATCGAAACTAGGGTACGTATATATAATACAAATTTATATGGATATCAATTCGAGTTAGCTCACAAGCAGTAGGTTAGCTGCCTATGATCCGAAACGTATTAGCGCATTGGAACTGAATATGTTCTCCTAATATAGCAAAAACAAATATAATATAAGCTATAAAACTATATTTAGAGCTCAGATCCCACATATAGAGCTATCCTCGTGGTTAATTACGACTACAACAAAATGCTGAAAGAAGTCAATAAAAGACTGAAAGTTCTATTCGAAAAGGTATAAAATATACATTATTTATTAATAATGTGGCGTAAATATAATATATAATAATAATAATATATAATTTAATTGAAGGGATATTGGAAGAATGAAAATGAAAAGTATTGAAAAAGAAAGTTATATAATTGATTTAATGGATTAGTAAATACTAAAGTTTACAAGAAATCATTCGATGTGTGATCTATCTCGTTTCGCCCAGCGTCCTAGACGAAATAGGTCTGATCGGTGGTTTGGGCTCATCATTAGGATGACCACCGAGACGTACGATAGCATAGGCTACTTGCTTTGCCAATTTCAACTCATACACAAAGACTGAAAATCAATTGAAACTATTTTATTCTTTACAGGTCAAAACCGTGAAGAGTCTGACTATTCAAGGTCTAAATATAACTCGCGATATCGTCAAGAAATTAAGAACTTGGAAGGAAAAGATCAGGTGAATACACAAAACCAGTTACTCGCAACGTTGAGATTTAATGGCAAAGTGTTTGCAGACACAAATTTTTTTTTACAACATGCTATATACTATACTGCGAGGGGCTACTCACAGAATATACATATTAGGAGTAAATATAGATCTAGACTATATAATAAATGGAATAGAGGAATAAGAATAACGAAACCGCACAATTTAGGCTTTATTGCAACGGAATAAGGTTTTAACCAATAATTAGTCTTACATCAACAAACAAACATGTTATCTCGTTAAGCGAGAATAACAAGAAACACACAAATACATGCAATGAAACCTCGAAGAGTGCAGAATTCTGCACAGGTATTATAAAAAATGAGCAGAGAATCGGTTGATTGGGACCCTATTCAAATGAATCAAATATATTTCTGACCAATGTACTAACTTTGTTAAGAGTAATAAAAGTTTAATAAACTTGAAATATTTATTTTCGCGCAAACATACAAGAAATGTATCCAACAAAAGTTCGAAGAGTGCAGAATTCTGCACATGCTAACTGATAGTTTACTTGTTAAAATATTTTAACTATCGAAATTTATTAATATAAATTTCTTTCTATAATTGTATTCCAGTATGGTAAAGAAGCTGAAATTGAGTAAAGGAGACTTTACTCTGACGACCGAAGAGTTCACTAAACTCATGAAAATGTTCTCATTAACTTCATTTGAGTTGAGTTCCTTCACAACAAGAAATCCCATTATTCGAGATTGTGTAAGTTAAACTTTTCCTCTTTTTTCTTATTTGTTACTTAATCGCGTTAGATTCACTTTTCTTAAAATAACCAAACGCGCACAACAATGCACCCTTCTGCACAACAACAAGCTTCTGAATTACCTCCATACCTAAATTCATTTAGCACTTCGTTGGACTGACTGACATCTCCTTAGAAGAACGTTACGCTCACAATCCAGCAGTCCTTCAGTGTCCAGGAATTACTAATGAATCCTTAAAATACTGGATGACAAACACGCCGAAAACATTGAATCTCGCTAACGCCAGAACATCATTCACATTTGAAGCTGTTTGGGAGTTCATCCAGGTAAATGTCATATTTATTAAATATAACTTTTATGATAAATGTTTAACTTGTAACAAGTGAGTTGTTCATTCTTTTCAATAACATTCTATAAAAAAACTATTTATTCCGTATATCAATGTATATCACATGACGGGTGTCCTGTTATTCTTTCCATCTTTGGGGCAGCTAGAAGTCGGTTTGCGGGAACCATAAGAGAACATTCAAGCATACATTACAAGGTTTCTCAATCCGGCTTGGGACGGGGGAGGGATCGAACCCACAACCTTCCCTCCTCGCGTATTCATAGGCCAAGTCAGTAACATTCACTGAAGTAATACTCGAAAATGCCCAAAGATATCACTATAGATTGCAATCATCCGACTTATTTAGTTTGTGTCTGAAAAGTGTCGAAGAGAAATGAAGGGCCCTACTTTCTGTTTTGGCCATCTAGATAGAAATGACGAAAATATAGAAAGTATAACAAAAGCTATGAAGAAAAGGAACTACAAATGGAAGGACGTCAGCTACCTTCATGAAAATGTTAATCTTCTTTATGAGGTAAGTTAAGAAGTATGTGCTTTAGCCTAGTGGTTAGACAGCGGTCTCTGAATCCGAGAGGATCTGAGCCTGTGGGTTCGACTCCCCGTAGCTGCAGAAGGCTTGGGAAACCAGCAGCTTTTTTTAAATACTTTTTTAAAATACTTTAAAAAGTATCTAGTTTTAATGAATGAGAAAGCACTAAATTTCTCTTTTGGTTCTATGCATAACTTTCGCGGGTACTTTTTTGCAATTGGGAGATTTGATTAATGCCCAATAAAACACAGTTTTGCTATTTTCAAATGTTTCCAATTTATGGAAACATAGTATTTCTACATAAAGAACCTGTCTTCTTTTGAAATTAGTGTAGAAATGAAACATATTTATTTATTCTTAATTTTAGGTGACGTATCCAATTGAAGGTCTAGATGAAAGCAAGGAAGGCGTCAAGTTCACGTTCTCTATTTAATTACAATTGAACTAAAACTTTTTTTGACCATCTATTAATTTGATCCCATTACCTTCAATAAATATTTCCAATTGACAGATGAATTTATACTAGACTTTATAGGATAATGTTGAAGTCAAAAGTTAGTAAGCTGGTGTGTAGGCCTGTAAAAGGTTCAACAAGTTGTGAATTCCCCGCCCCGAGATGTGAATTCAACAAGTCGTCCCGCGTCAAGTCGTAAATTATTTGGACAATATCCCCTAAAAATTGTGAAAAAGACTAGGGCCGGCCTTTTCCACTTGCCCAGTCCATCTCAACACCCGGAAGCAGAGTTTTTGATGATAATCAAGTCTTTTATTTCAAACCAATGACTTGCTACATGCAAAAGTTAATATATAAAAGTTAATTCTTCACGTAATGCTCAAATTAAAACACCTACATCCTAATTAACTTTACTATCTAAATTATAAGAATATTTCGTTGATTAAGATAAAAGACTTTTAGCTTCCCTGGGAGACTTTTCGCATAGTAGCTCAGCTGGTAGCGCGCCGGCCTATGAATCCGTGAAGAGGAAAGGTTGTGGGTTTGATCCCTCCACCGTCCCAAGCCGGATTGAGCAACCGTGGGATCTATGCTTGAATCTTCTCTTATGATTCCCGCAAACCGATTTCTAGCTGCCCCAAAGATGGAAAGAATAAGAAGAACACCCGTTGTATGATTTACATTGATATACGGAATAAATAATTTTATTGTCAAGCTAGTCATGATTTCCGACACTGATTCTGCGTTCGCAGTTCTACTTTATATGAGAACTTCCACTTCAGGCCTCTTATATAACTGGGCAGTGGCAACTTGACGTTATAGAACAATGATCTAAGACCAGAACAATTGATTTCATAGGGCCTTTTGAAAAGATCCCTTAAACAAATGAGATTTCGGTTCGCCATGTGAGCTGAACCCGAGAAAAAGACGTGCAACCCGGAACACACTGTTAAAAGATATCAACACAACGTGTACCTTTGGCTATATCACTTTGGTCTTTATTCTCTACGGTAGTTTACTTCCTTATTTGTCATATTTTTCTTTTCAAATGAGATCTCCGTAGATCACTTGTTCATATGAAAATAGCACGCAAATCACGAGATGCTGAGATATAGCAGCGTTTTTATCTAAATCGGCTGTTTCAGTAAATTTAAAGGGATAAACAGGAAGTAGAAATATAGTATAAAAGTAGGAACTATTGTATTCACAGTCATCTGAGAATGTTCAAACTATTTGCTCTACTAGTTGTTCTAGCTGTGGTAGCAGCACAAGCACCCCCACCCTTCCTCCAGGGAGTAAGTGGCCGATTTAGAATGAATAGAATGAACTTATTTTAAATCTTATAAACTTTTTAAACCAATAACAATTAAAAATAATTCCCAAATAACATTTTGGTATTAGAAACTGTTATTTTGGAATTATTTTCAATAGTTTCTTTTGCCACAAAAAGAAACCGAATAGCAGTTTCGGGTACAGCGTTTTACCAGTAAAAGCTGCCTCAAAGAGTGGCCTTCGCTGTGATTCCGAATTTTAATTCCCTATTTTGCCGGATAAGCCCGCGGCCATAAACAAGAGTCATCCAGGACAATCATCTCTTGTCCTAGATGACTCTGGCAAGGACGAACCAACCGAAATGGCCGAAAATAACTACTCAGCGGACCTAAGATCTTACAATCTGTGATCAAACCGATTCTGATTATATTATTGTTATTATACAGAAAACACGCAGAGCACAGCAATCTTTTTGACTAAAAAAGATAAATTTAGGCTACTCCTGAAGTTGTTGGCCAGTTCAACCAACTACTGAGGAACATTGCTGGAAAGCCAGAAGCACAATTCGATGCTGATGTGAGAGCATTCATTGCAAAACAATCACCTCAAGTTCAGGTACGGTAATAGATTTAAGGTAGTATAGAAATAACAAACATCATAGTATAGTCGGATTCAAAACGAATAACGGAGTGTAGAAAAATTATTTACGAGGCAAACGCAATTGCGTACAAGCAGTTTTGGCTTGAAAATTATTTTCTACACTCCACTATTCGTGTTGAATATGCTCATACCTTATAAATTAAACCTTTTTGATACTTATAGGCTTCGTTCGCCGCATTCGAAACTCAGAAGAGAGCTCAGTCCGCCGGCGCTCACAAGCCTTAGTCATGCAAGAAAAGAGTAACAATAAATAATGAAATAGTAAATCTTTTAAGAATAAATTTTAATCACAATTGTTGCTGGAAAATCTTTGTATTTAAAATAAAACGAATTTTACGCGATATTATGAGGTTCAAGAATGGAATCTGTCTCATCTAAGTGTATAGTTGACGGACGGATCGCTTGCAGGGTATACGGTCATCTTTTAAAGGAGCGAGGATTCTTAGCGGTAATAGACCGGAACCAAAACGGATTCGCGCCCCAGCGCAACATTCACATTTATCCGCGCGCAATAGTCCGCTATCAAAACTAAGACTAGAAATCAGAGGCTAGAAATCAAAACTGAGACAAAAATAGTTGGAATCCCTCCAAAAACAGAATTCTCCATGAAGCAGATGTTTATCTTAGAGCTCCTGCTTTCTAAAGTTCTATCGTCTCACATATTTGCTCCCCCTAGTAATCTCGCGTTTTGTAACAAAAGGTTACTTATTATAAACCTTCCAAATCAAACATATTTTAAAATAACCTACATCAGTATTTAAACCTTTACTTCTAGAGGTAATACTTTATTGTGACAGTTCTTAGAGACAGATTTTATCTTTTCATTTCAAGGTTGCTTCTTACTGTTTTCTTATACTCAATCGTTTTTCTTTTGTTTTCTTTTACCGCCCGTCGCTCCTCGTCACCGCGCCCGTTTAATCACAGTCTTCTCTGTTTCTTCCCTGTTCTTTCCGATGTTTCAACCCAGTTTAGACCTTTTCTACTTCCGAAACGAAAGAAACGTGGAACCAGGCGGATAATTATGTGGATTCTTATTTGAGGAGGGTATTTAATGAATATGTTTAGGGTTAGATTAACCAGTTACTCATTAAATTATTCTCCCCGTAGCTGCAGAAGGCTTGGGAAACCAACAGCTTAACTATACCGGGGTTCGTGGACCCGAAGAATGAATGATAGAAATGTGCCGTCCCTGCTGTGAAGATTCCGGAATGAATAGCCGAAACCCTGCCTCGAAGAAAGCTCTTTCTAATAAAAAACAAAACGTAATTAACAAAAAAGCCAAGTTTACTTAATGCATTCCGATTTATCCATTGCAATTTGTTCGGCCACGTAACTTAGTGCGCGGCAAGCCGTGACCAGTGATTATTATGTTCCAGTAAAAACAATTACTTATCCTTTAAACTGACCAAACTTGGTGATAAATGAAAAGAAAGCGTGAAAAAGTCATATTATTCCAGAATAAAAATCTAAACTTCTTCGTCTGATTTCTAAATATATAACCTACCTTAACAAATTGCGAGTTTATCCTCCCTATACCATAGAACATAAGGTCTTCTCGCGATCCTTTAGAATCAAAGCTGACATCTCCCGTCAATTGATTTTTCAGGTTCAACTGAAAATAAAACGTGTAAGGAAAACTTGCAGTGTGATAGTCTACGGACAAATTTCATGTAGTTTAAAGGTCTATTTATTATAAGGCGAGCGCACAATTATATCGGTTGCTTGAACATTTTCTTTCGATTTCCGCGCTCCTTTTAAATTCTACAGTACACCTCTGCAAACGATTCATCCGTCGACTATAACGATGTGGTTGAAATGAACAGGTCTAGTCTACAGCTATACCCTGGTGCGGTCCTGTCGGGTCCGGCAAAACCATAAACTATAGTCAGTGGACTAATTGCTAGCAGCTAAATGTTTAAGCAATTTGAATCAAAGCAGAGGTTTGTTGTAGATCTAATAAATTTGCAGCTCCTACCGTAAGCATTGCAAGCGATTAGTCCACCGACTATAGCTTATGTCTTACATGAAGTACGCTTAAACAAACTTATTGTTAGCATTATTCCTCATGTTAATATATTATTTTTGCAGGTGTGGAAAGTTAACCGCCCTGCACAGGCCACAGCCGCTTTTCTGCCGCTTATCTGCCACTTTTCTGAAAAATCAGCCCGGTCCGAAATTCTTTTTCATTGCCCCTGATTCAGAAGACATTTCTACCTTTCTAATGGCTTCATTCATTTTCTTTCCATCCCTCCATTGGTCACGTGCATCACAGAGAATGGAAGCAGCTCGAGGTGAAGTACCAAACTGAATATGAAAATACGAATAAATAAAGTTAGTAATGTTAGTCCAGCCATAAAAAGGTCGAATTATCTTAATTGTGAATAGTTTTTTTTAGCAAAACATGCAATTTGGAGCTGAATTAACGTGTTGGTAATGTTTTCTTCGGTTGGGTTTAGCTGATTTTACAATATTCAAATATAGTATAGTCGGATTCAATATAGGCTGTAACAGAAAAAAGGCTGTAATGCGCGGTGTTAAAACTAAAGGGTCGCCGGCGCTTAACTGCCTGAGCCGAATTCGTATTTGGCAAAATGCCATCTTTTCTGTGTTTGTATTTTTTTGTTATATTCAATAACACATTCATTCATTTCAATAATTATAAATCATTCATATTCATTACAGGATGAAGTCTCAAGGATTATTGAATATAACAAAAAAAATACAAACACAGAAAAGATGGCATTTTGCCAAATACGATTTCGACTCAGACAGAATGGTGCAATTAAGCACCCGCGACCCTTTAGTTTTAACGCCGCGCATTGCAGCCTTTTTTCTGTTACAGCCTATAGTAATAATGAAGTGTAAGAATTCGGGATTTGTATGTGCCCTTTGCGGGCCACCTTGCTAGCTCGTGGAGCCTTCTCACCGTACAAAATTACGCTTGCGAAAATTCTATAAATACGCAAGTAACCCTCCATTATTACTTATAGCATACTATATTGTGCCTGTCAAAAGTTGACAAAACTTGTAAAAACTGTTGCTGAATGTTTCTATAAAACGTACCTCTCTTAATCGATGTACTGCATTTCCAATAACCCATACAGCTTCAGAAGTGAGAGCCAGTTCAGTCTAAACTTATATATTCTTTATATTTCACTGCATTTTGCTAACCTTCATCATAGGATCATTTTTAACCAATTGTAATCCTGTTATATTACAGTGAAAAGTGCCATAAATGTTGTTTAGAAAGTCTTCTAATAGAGAAAGATCCTAAAATATATAAAAATAAATAATAAAACTGTAATCTGTGCAACTGAGTTTTTTCGAATGATTTGGTTAAGTTGTCCAGAGAAAAATGAACTTTAATTTTAACACGAGAGCTCAGTCCTTTAACCCCACTGTCGACGTTGGCGAGCCATGTTCCCCAAATAACTAACCGTATGTGTAAATACGTATGAGAATGGTGGTTCTGTCATATTAAGACCTCTTGCTTGTTGTAATAGATTATACAAAGTAGTTATATTATTACAGTGAATTATCTAAAACAAAATAAGATTATAACTTAAAATCAAATTATGGATTATTAGTATTAGATCAAAACATTTCAAATACATTTCCCAACAAATGTTAGAAAGGAGCCGTCTACTCCGGAATGAATGGGTGAAGCCCTGCGTCGAAAAAATGTACTATTATTGTGATTGGAGTGATACGGGAAATAAAATATACTTTTCATATTTTCTTTCAAGCTTGACCTTGACCCATAACTTTACACCTATTTTTAAATGAAGTCTATTAAAATGTTCTATTTATTTAAAACTTACAATATTAGTTTGTTTTAATCGATTCTTGACATATTTTAAAAAAGGTTCATAATCATGTGTATTATTTGGTAGTTTTCTGACTCTAATAGAAGGCTTTCTAACCCATTCATCTGGGTTTCTGTCATATAATAATGGAGATAGTTCTTCCATATCTAAACCAATAATATGTTTCATTTTTATAGTCAGCGCCGAGAGTAATAATGGAGTTTCCCTTGCGTATTTATAGGATTTTTAACATCGCAGCTGCAGGCAAATTGCACGTGCGTAATTGCAAAGTACAACATTGAACGGAGAGTAGTCGCCAGATGCTGGCGCGGTGCTTGCAAAATGGGCTCAGACGAGCATTGAATTCTTTACACTTCATCATAACTCTTGGCGCTGACTTTATAAAGTTCTAAGGTTTTAGGCATTATAAACTTCTCTGAATGTCTTAGTTTTATCCAGGAATGTATCCCCAGAGACATGGTTTATTGTAGTTTTTGCCTAATATAAAGCGCAGTTTTTTTGTTCTTCCTCGCTAAATGGAACTTGAATGTTTGTGATTAGTGAATGGCTTTAAAGATTTACAAAGTTTCATTATTATTACTCAGGCATGGGAATTTCACGGGTCGGCCCGGGGTCAAAAAGTTAAGAAACGGGCCGGCCCGGGCCGTCCCGGCCGGCTTTACCGCAGCCCTGCATATTCTTGTTATTCATATTCTTGTTAAGTAACTAATTATTAGACGAGAAACGGAAGCTTGGTAGAGTAAATATAATATATAATACTTTAGTAATGTTAACTAATTAATTATTTCCTACCTGAATCATATTGATAAACTAATAGAAATGATGTCCATCTAAGGTTTTCAATGAATTGTCGAGTTGCCTTAGCAGCCAAGCCACGAACAGGGCCCATTGAGGTAACAAAGTCATTTACTAGAATAAAACTGTAAACGAAATCTCAAAACGGTTGGGTTCGGAGGATATTGAAGTTTTGACGATCGGCCCAGCACGACCACACTCAATTGAGAACTTCTGAATTCGGCGAACTTAGATGCAGTATTGTTTGATTAATTCATCTGGTTTCAGATAAGTTTATATAGATTGAAAAAATGAGAATCCCCATATTTGCAGAGCCCTAAAAATGGTGGTGGAAACTTTTGGTTGAAAAAAAAACTCGTTTCAATAAAACTTACTGCTATTCTCAATTCCAAAGGGGCTAATAGTTAGACAAGGAATCTAAAATAAATTATTAAATGAATGTTACTATTATCCACTGCGGGTGCTTTAGCCTAGTGGTTAGAGCAGTGGTCTCTGAATCCGTGAGGATCTGAGGCTGTGGGTTTGACTCCCCGTAACTGCAGAAGGCTTGGGATACCAGCAGCTTATTAATCCCATGTTTCGTGCACCCGAAGATTGAATGTTAGAAAGGAGCCGTCTCTGCTCAGAAGATTCCGGAATTAATGTCCGAAACCCTGCCTCGAAGAAAACTAGCATTTATTTATGATACAGGAGATAAAAAAATTCCCTTACTTGAAAATGATGGCACATAGACTTAATCATAGAATCATCTATCTCATTTTGTGTTGACGGTATAACTACACCAATCACACCGTGTTGTAGGACGTCGCATACTGAAAAGAAGAAGAAGAAGTTGCATTAATTATTCGAAAAATGTAGATAGTTCAAGTTGAAAGACGCCCTACATTTTCTAGGTTTCTTACTAACAATATGTTCTAGAATCTGGAGTCGAGCTATAGTCGGATTCAAAACGAATAACGGAGTGTAGAAAATGAATTTCAAGCCAAAACTGATTGTACGCAATTGCGTTTGGCTTGAAAATAATTTTCTACACTCCATTATTTGATTTGAATACGACTATACGTACTGACAATGAGATCGAAGGTTGGCCAGGGGAACCACCTATGATTCGATATTTATCCGTTCGTGCTCATTTTTTCAAGAAAGTTCTAAAAACCTTGAACGAACCATCTTTTATAAATAGCTTTACTCAATTGCCCCATTTAAGCACTTCACTGCCTACGTTTCTAGTTTTAATAAAAGAAATCTTAAAATGCTTAGCCAAATGGCTAGAGTAGCGGCCTCTGAATCCGTACGGATCTGAGGCCGTGGGTTCGACTGCCTGCAGAAGGCTTGGAAACCATCAGCTTTCTTATCCCATAGTTCGCGCCCCCGAAGATTCAATCTTATGTTTCTAGTATTTTTTCAACAAAAACTTTGTGCCAATGTATATTCCGTGCTTGCCGTCCCTAACTTTATATATATTCCATACTAGAATGCTCCATTCTATAAAATTAATGCAGCAAAACTAATAAATCGGACATTTTTTCTCTCTAATATTATGATGGCAGAATTGTTTTTTATGACAACGCCAGTCTAACCGAATTTTACGGAATTTTAAATGAATCGTATAGAATTGTATTATATTTTATTTTTAGTAAACGGAAAGGAATTTTATATTTAAATACATAGAATATATAACAGATTGTGAGTAAAATCAAAATAGGTTTTTGTTATTTTGGTGGGTTCAAAACCATAAACATAGCTACTATGCATTCGAAAATAAACTTACCAAGGGAGTGTTTTAGCTCAATGTGGCCAATCAAAAAACTATCGCCGCATCTTGATAGAGGGTAGAAATGGAGTAAGTTACACCTTTTTATTTTCTGTTAAGGAGGTTTGACGGCAGAGTAACAGGCCCCAGAAGTTTTGATATTGTGTATTTCTTACCTTTAAGGCTATATGTTAGCAAACAGTGGGTTGAGACATACACAATATCAAAATTTCTCGGGCCTGTAACTCTGCCGTCCAACCTCCTTAGCAGAAAATAAAAACGTGTAACTTACTCCATTTCTACCCTCTATCAAGATGCGGCGATAGTTTTTTGATTGGCCACCTTGAGCTAAAACACTCCCTTGGTTAGTCACATAAAAAACTTCAACACCTCTGAACCTAGTTTAGTAGAGTGGAAAACCAACTTGGAAAAAAAAGTAAAAAAAAATCAAACAGAATTCCAACCCCGAATGCCACATCTTGTGAAAGATTCCACTTCTCTCAAATGTTCAAGAGAGGTGTCAAAAATGAAGTACTTTTACTTAAAAAAACTATATAAGACTAACAAAATAACAAAGTAATCTATTATATTCTCTTAATTATTATTCTTAAGTTTAGTGTGATTCAAGATGAATAATAGAGTGTTATTTAAGTATTTTAAGGAAATTTTGCATATATTTTCGGTTTTCCAATACTTTCAGAGCCATTTTGAATGAGATTCTTTTTTAACACTCTATTATTACTCTCGAATGAGACTATATAATTCACTTACATCTTTCATCAAACGAGCTGCCATAAGCAGGCGATACAACCCTTAGTACAACCTCAGTATGTGCAGAATTGTCACTATTCCATCTTTCTACTGCATAACGAATATTCTCAAAAGAAAGAGAACCTTTTGTTACTGTCGTACCTAAAACATAACTTAAAACTTAGGTTTTGTAAACTTTTAGGGCAAAGTTCGCTACAACATGACGAGTTTCTATTCTTATTGGTCTTATTGTTTGGTTTTTTTTGCGTTCCGGAGTTTTTTTTTGAGTTTTTTGACCGAAGAGCACACTGGAATGTGCTTTGAAGTTGCCAGAGTTAGAAAACTACGAAAAAAAGTGAAGAAAATATATTGATTGGAGTGAGGTGGGGGTGTCAAATTCGAAGAACTGAAGTTTCCTGGCGTTGTGATCCGGAAAACCGAAAATTCCCAAAAGAGATATCCTCAAATTCGAAAGATAACACTGGCTGCAATTACAAACGAGCTCATAGTGGTCTTCTATAGTCTGTAACAAGAGCTTTACAACTAGTGTAGTATCATGCGGATTAGCGGTGTTAAATAAAGAATAGAAAACTAGTAGGGTGGAATGCCGTGAATTCGGTTTATGTCTTTTCTTTTCTTCAAAAGTGTATTCGTTTTTTGTTTAACACAGCCTCTCTCGAGGATCCGTGCTCCAAAGCTGGAACCCTAGCTCTTGATACAGACTATAGAAGCTCAAACCAACCACTCGTTACCCCATATATCTCCCTCTATTATAGTCACCGCCAAGAGTAATGATGGAGTGTTGCTTACGCATCTTTGAAGAATACGTAAATTTTCTTTTTCCCTAGCGATATTCTTTTTCTACACTCCATCATTACTCTCGGCTCTTAGTATATATATTTGTGCAGACATTGGTTATTTGCGGTATGTTGGTTGTTTTTTGTTCATCTAATTAATCATCGTTCATTCGTGTTTTAATTCTATTAAAGTTAATAAATAATTAAACAGTTCTTATTTTAACTAATAACTTTATATTAAACATCATTTCATACTCTTTATGAGAATTGCTCTCTAAGTGTCCAAAGGAAGCTTTTGTTTAGTAAAAAGAAACATTTGGCCTTTATAGAAGGAAAAAAGAAGTTCAAAGTTTAAAATATAACTTTATTCTTAGAAATTTTATGGTTCTAACTGGGTTTTAAGTTATTTAAAGTCATTTTAAGAAATGTATATTTTATAAGGATTATTTTTAGCGTCAGAAACCAATTTTTAAGAACCGCGTTTTCGAATTAAGCTCTAATCGTAATCCGTTGCCTTGTTATTCCAGAAATATGGAGCCAAGCCACCCAAAAAACTGAACTTAATCAGGATTTGTTTTCATTACTCTGATAAGCTGAAGCAGGGGCAACCATTTAGCGGAAAGGCACGAAAAATTTGGACCACGGGCGGCTCATTCCACCACAGCTCGCCAAAGGGGACAGTGAGATTAAAGGACTGAGCTCTCATTTTAAAATTAAAATTTATTTTTCTCTGGAACGCTTCAACCGAATCATTCGAAACAACTCAGTTGGACAGATTGAGCAATTGCTTTTCCAATTATATATAAATAAGCTTTAATTCCTTAACAAAATAAGCCAGGTTATGAGCAGCAAGATTTCACCATTTAAATTTGCTCTGTCCCGTTTCCTTAGGACGCGGCGAGCCGTGCCACGTTTCAGCTTTAATAACTCACCGATAGAATAAGTAGTGATCGAAAGCACTAAGGAAACTGTGCAGAAAAATAAAATAAAACATTTTATTAGCATGATTGTCGAAGAGTATTCAACATCTGTAAATACATTATTATTATTATTAAAAATAATAATTAAAAATAGAAAAAGAAGAGCAAAAATCTAAAAAACAGGAAGAAAACACTTAATTCTAGACAGAAAACAGCAAACTTTGTGGAAACTAATTTCAAAATCTAATCGAATTTAGAAATCTTTTGATGAAAAATATTTCTAATTCATTCTAATCTTGCTAGACTCGGCGGTAAAAACAGCCTATTATTACTCAGAATTACTGAATTATTCAACTTTTCAGCGCCAAAATTGTCAATCTCAACCGGGACACAAAACTAGGGGAGTGACATATTTTTATTGACAGATTGTTGTCAAAAATGCATTGAGATTTAATTTGAAAAGTTCAAAATAGCTAGTAAAGGTAAAAAACAGCATTTTTTGATAGAATTGTTTATTCATATTTTACGAAACACAAGATAGCAGATATTTGGAGGTTGAAGTGAGACGAAGGGATCATAGGGAGCCAGGACTCCATTGCACAGCACCTGGGGAGCGGAGGCGGCGGATCAGAACAAATTTGAATGAATTCTTTCTTCGGGGCGGATTCGAACCATCGACCTCGAGATTATGAGGCAAAGCTTCTATCCACTTAGTCAATCCGCCCCTTAAACTATTCAAGAATCCTTAAAGTTAGCGTTTCTTTAAGCAAATGAATCCAGTTTTTATGAAAAAAAGTATATTTTATATTACCGGCCCGGGTCGAAGTCAAAAACTATTAGTCCTGTTCCCATTAGAAGCAGTTATATATATAAGGCAATGTATTCAGAAGGGGCATGTGCTTAACATTACTCGCTTCGGTTAACCTTTTCATATAGAAAACTATTGTTAGAAAAAAGACGAAAATAATCGATATAAAAAAGAAATATAGAAGTTATTTAAGAACCATATATAGTCCATCTCAAGACCTAGGTATCCAGTGCGGGTCACAGTGTTATAAAAAATCAATGTAAAATCGGTCGACGAGGTGCGTTTTCTCCAAAATTATATTCATTTTAATAAACACGACTCCCCGCTCGGCATACCGCGCTTGAAACCTAGGTCTTGAGATAGACTATGGTTAACGTACAATTGCAACTGTATATAATCCCAGTGTGATATTAAACATTTTATAAGAGAAAACTTAAAATAAACTAATTCAAGATCACTTTAAGCCACAAAACTGCGACAATAGCTCTTATTGTTAGTAGGGGTCTTGCATTGTAAATCTGGTGGAGATTGAAACATTGATTATTAAATGAATGCTAAATAAAATAAATAGTCTTCACTAGGTTTTGTAATACGTGCACATGTTTCGTGCCCCCCGAATACTTAATGTTAGAAAGGAGTTGTCTCTGCTAAGAAGATTCCTGAATGAATGGCCGAAGCACTCCCTCGAAGAAATCTACAATTATTGTGTGGTACCTGTGATACAGAAAATAAACTACTTTTAAATTCTTGTAATATTCGAACTAAGGTTTGCGTTACATAGAAGAAAGAAAGAACGTTTGACAAAACAAGATATTCCCTTTATAATAATGTTAAAAAACAAAGTATGTACAGTGGCGGTGTTAAAATACTAAAAAGTACGGCCTCTTTACTTTTTTAAAACACTATAAGTTTGCATAGAACAAGTTTTATAACTATAAATATAGTCAGATTCAAAAGTAATAAGGCCGTGTATGCTGCGTATTTCGTTATTTTTAACACTGCATCTGCTGGCATTCTACGCGGGCGGTATCAGCATATTGCAAATTTGCTTTCGCTCTACCTTACTCAGATAAAATATTGCAACACTCCTGCTTATTACTACGGCCGTATTACTTTTGAATCCGACTATAGGATAAAACAAAAAACATATAAAATAACCGTAGTTATGTACGGTTTTCAACACCCAAACTTCATAAACTTTCAAAAGATGGAAAGAATAACATGAACATCCGTCATGTATACATTGATATACGGAATAAATAGTTTTTCAACACCAGTTTTTGGTTTTCGAATGATCATCGACCAATTCTGAGTTGAAAATAATCCAGACCTCGTTAAGCTGAGCTTAGAATCCAATAATTTTGTGGAGTTGATTCTCAACTTGGCGAATATTATCAAAAGAGGCCGAAAAGCAGTGGCAAAAGGCTAAGTTAAAAAGGAATAGGCCACGCCCCTTTAGACCAAAAGAACATAATTTAACTGGAAAAGAAGGAGAAGTTTAGAGTTAAATTAATAAGCGAAAAGTATTTTTGAAGGGGAAAACCAGACCGAACGAAAACTAAATTTAAGAAGTATTCGGAAAGCTAGAAAGAGAAAGTTCAAATATGCTCAAGCGATTTTACAGAATGGAAAACATGGTTGGACGAAGAATGTGATTGAATAGTACCCAAGAACGAAGACAAGAATATATGGCTACCAATATACAAAATGGAGTAATGATCTATCAAATGCCGCAGTTGCAAATGGTCGAAGTGGTGCTATATGGTCAACAAGAGCTAGAAACGAAACCGAATTATGGAGAAAAATGACTGCCCAGCACAAATAATACAAAAAACTTGTGATAAAGCGATACTGGAAATAAATTTATTATTATTATTATTATCGGAAAGAAACCCGAAGAAAATAGACTCAATTGCACAAAAGTAAAACAGAAACCTACTTTAATGCTAATAATAATTATATATTTATTCTTACAACTTAAATACTGCCTTTACAGACCTTTAAATATCCATTTTCTGACCTTTGAATGCGACTTTTAGCATTAGATTTGGCCACACAAATTGTGTAAATTCGCCGGGTTACAAATTTAATTTGTAGAAATCAAGGACATTTGAGGCAAAAAGAGGATCAGAAGTGAATTGAGCCAATAAAGATGATACTTTAGGAGTATTTAGGATGTGCGATGGATAAAGTAAAGAAGAAAGATGGTACTATTGTTAAGAAACAAATGAATAAACTTAGTAGCATCGTTATATAGTCTTTATCAGGAGTAAGGTTGACAGCGCAGAATCCTGGAGAACTGCGGTATTATGTAAAAGTGAATGAAAATCGGTGGCGTTCATCAATAGTGCTTTCATTTTTATTTAACACCGCATCTCCCACAGGATACGGCGCTGGAAACTAGTGAGTGATGCAGACTATACATGGTTATTCTAAATGTAACAAGTTGTAAACAAGAACAACAATATAGTCAGATTCAAAAGTAATAAGGCCGTGTATGCTGCGTATTTCGTCATTGTTAACACTGCACCTGCTGGCATTCTAAGCGCGCGATATCAGCAGATTGCAAACTTGCTTTCGTTCTGCCTTACTCAGACAAAATATTGCAACACTCCTGCAAATCTAATTTTATTAACACGGCTGTATTACTTTTGAATTCTAGTACTGTTCCGTCATTGTACTCTTCCCTTCAACCTTCAACCAACAAAAACAATCAAACTCAACTTTTTCAAGAAAAACAAAAACTACTTCAAATAACAAGACTTAAGCCAGCAAAAGTATTTATAAACAATACAATAATGTTAATGTTAATTACTTTCAATAATTACCAGCTGTTTTTAACAATTTAAGGCTAAAATAGATGTTTTTGCCAGCAAAAGGAATTGTTTGGCAAGGAACCAAAATTGTTAAAACTCGTTTAACCTTATTGCCTTTTCTGTTTTTTTCTGTTTTTCTTCACTCAAAAACATAAAGAAGGAAAAAAAAACAATTTTGATTTAACTTAAATCTGAAATAAAAAAAGCACCCTTTGCAAAAATTGAAAATTTATAAAAATTACATTAGATATATTGGTTACGACCTAAACCAATTCAGTTTAACCCCGTAGCTGCAGAAGGCTTGGGAAACCAGCAGCTTACTTATCCCATGTTTCGTGCACCCGAAAACTGAATGTTAGAAAGGAGCTCTGCTTAGAAGATTCCGTAATGAATGGCCGAAGCCCCTGCCTCGAAAAAATCAACAGTTATTGTGTGATATTTGCGATTACTGGGAATAAAATACTTAAATTAGTATAGTTTACTTAAACACTTTCAAAACTTAAACGCTTAAAAAAATTTTTAGTGGAAATTTCTTGACACCATAGTTCCATGAGTATGTAAGCAGTTGCAACTAGGTTTAAAGTTAAAGTTAAAAGTACGTAAAACTTAACAATTCAGCAAAAGACAAAAAGAAAATCAATGTGGTTTTGTTGAGTGACAGAGAAGTTGAAAAGCATAACATAATAAGTGAAGAAGGAACTCAGAAAGAATAACTAAAGTGAACAAAAGGAAGTATTTAAATAGGAATAGTGAAATATATTTGTTAGAAAACAGTTCTAGTGAGTAAGATATTTAGAAATTTCCCACATTTGCGTGCAACCCATTATTATGTAATAAGTCCTCAAATTCAAAATTACATAACAATGACTGGTATCAGAAGTTGTAAACTGCTGTAGTATTAAAAGTATTTTAAAAGTATTTTATTTCCTGTATCACTCGTATTACAATTATAGTAGATTTCTTTGAGACAGGGCTTCGGCCATTCATATCGGAATCTTCTGAGCATAGACGGCTTCTTTCTAACATTCAATCTTCGGGAGCAAGAAGCACGGGATAAATAAGCTGCTGGTAAGTCTTCTGCAGCTACGGGGAGTCGAACCCACAGCCTCAGATCCTCGCGGATTCAGAGAACGCAGCTCTAACCACTAGGCTAAAGCAACTGCTGTAGATATACTGCATAATTAGGTACTCAAATCTCGGGAAGTATCAGCTTCGCCGTGCTTGTAAGATGTTAAAATTAGGCCTAGAATGTTGGAGAGAAATGTTATAGTCGGGTTCAAAAGTCTACGTGTTAGTAAGCAGGAGTGTTGCAATATTTTGTCTGAGTAAGGCAGTACTAAAGCAAGTTTGCAATCTGTTGATATCGCGCGCGTAGAATTCAAGCAGGCCCAGTGTTAAAAATAACGAAATATGCAGCATACACGGCCTTATTACTTTTGAATCTGACTAGAGAAGGATAGAACTTTGCACTCAAAATTAGGTAGATAGAACATTTTATTTACCATAATGCTACTATTTAGATCAATAAAACCCTATAACAGCTTCGCAAACAAACAAAATTACAAACAAATGGCCGATAAACTTTCTAACTTTTCGGCTTCCACATATTTGAACCTCTTTGGTGCTAGTTTAAGTACACTTTGCATATTTCGCCCGCTACTTGCCATTTGTGGGCGTTTTATCCGCGAGGAGACGGCAAGACGGCAAAAGAAACTTCATTATCTCTCTTTCACATATTAAATGAACAACAAAGTACGAAACGTAGAGAGTAAAGAAAAAGAACAATTGAAATAAAAACGGAAGTTATTGGAGGAATTGCAAAGAATGGAAGATTTAAGGGAAGAAGGTTGTTTATTAGTTTTGGGTTTAGAAAATGCTTCGAATAACCAGAATCTGAGGCTGTGGGTTCGACTCCCCGTAGCTGCAGAAGGCTTGGGAAATCAGCAGCTTATTCATCCCATATTTCGTGCACCCGAAGACTGAATGTTAGAAAGGAGCCGTTTCTTCTCAGAAGATTCCGGAATGAATGGCCGAAACCCTGTTTCGAAGACATCTATTATTTATGTGTGATGCGAGTGATACAGAAAATAAATAACTTTTTAAACACTCTAACCAGAAGTCGGGTCCGTTGATGTTATGTTCAGAGCAGAGTGAATTGTAAAATATTTGTAGTCAAAATAAGTTATATTTGTAGTTTTAAGATTTAGGATTCATTTTAAACAGTTATATATTTTGTTACAAACCACAGACTACAAGATTTTTGCTACAAACAATTGAAAAACGGGCGATTCGAATCTCTTTCTATTGCAAAATTTCGTGACACCGCGCTTGTATTAAGGCTGGCACGAAGCAGGCCAGGTTTTGAAAAAGATTATGGTTATATTCAAAAGATACCTAAATAACTTAAAAACAACTTTCTTTATTGTTTATTTGTTTGGTTTTCGACCTACTTCTTCCCATTCTCTCATTACTATTGCAAACCCTGCGGAGCGCGCTATATTCACAAAATTTGCCAAACTTCGATAAATATTTAAATTAGTGAGTAAAGTAGATGGGAGTTCCGCCTTTAAAGAATAGAAATAGAGAGTATTTTTTTCTTTTTGTTGAACATCTGGGAATGATACCAATGCTTATTTATTCCATGTTTCGTGCACCCGAAGACTGAATGTTAGAAAGGAGCCGTCTCTGCTCAGAAGATTCCGGAATAGATGGCCGAAGACCTGCCCCAAAGAAGTCTACAATTATTGTGTGATACTAGTGATACAGGAAATAAAATAGTTTTATAATTTAACATTGCATTTGAGATAATTTAAGCGAAGTCACACTTGGTTAGCTTGTGTTGATTGCATAATGAAAGAAAAGCTGAAGGAAAATAAGTAAACTGTTTAGTTTTGACGATTTGAATTATTAAAATTGATTAAAGTCGCTTATTTCACACTCTAAGACGAACAACGGAATCTACATTATAAAATAATTCTACTTTATATTTAGCACTCTTGCTAGTGACAAGTTCTAATTACAATCAAACAAGACACTCAAGACAAAAGTTTACAAAGTTCAAAGATATAAATTCTCTTAAATACACGACATTTATCGTTTATTACTGGGAACGGTGCCAAATCCGCTCTTGGCAGAAAACGGCTTCTGGAAGACTGCCAACATCAGATTTGGCAGAGTCCTTAACGAGAAACTTCAAATATCTTATAAGTATCGTGTATATAAAACAATATAGTCCACTTCAAAAGTAATAATCGATTGTTAAAAAGTGAAATCTTCAAAAATGATTCTGGAAGTATTCGAAAAACGAAAATATAGAGAGACACGGCGATATTCCTTTTGAATTAGACTATAACTATGTATTTAAAAAGGAAGTTCTTTATAATAACGGCGCTCTTTTAGTAACTAGTCGCTCCAACATCAATTCCTCTGGGAAAATACGGATTATCATAAATAAACGAAACATTTTAGAATATAAAAAGAGAGTAGAGCGGGCCGGAAATCGGGTAATTGATCTCTCTAAACTTAGCCGAATTGGTTGGAACTTTGTTTTTTTACCAGAATGTTCTTTCATGAACGAAGATTTGAAATATAAAAGTTAGGCAATAGGTTTATGTCTATAGATCTTTACTAGATAACAATTTCTATTTATAATTGAGAAATGTGAAGCTTAACTGACATAGTCTGTAACAATTGCTATGTTCCGATCGTAGTATCCTGTGGCCATAGTATAGTTTTTGGCTGCCCGGGCAGCCAAAAACTGCCCGCGCGCCCACCCGGGCAGTTCTATAATACGGCCACTGGAGGGCAGTGGTGAATGATAAAATGAATGGAAGATCGGTTGCAGGGATGGGGAAAAGCCACCCCGTTTCTCAAATTTTCGGCCCCGTCCCGGCCCTGGCCAATTTCGCAAAAAGTCGGCCATATTTAACTAAATCAGTCGATTTTTTCATAAAAATTATCACCTGCGCCGGCCGACTAAACAAATTTTCGGCCCCGGCCCGTGCTGGCCGGTGAAATTCCCAACCCTAATCGGTTGATTGGTCTTTTCTTGAAAATTACATTGGTTTTTATACAACAACGCTTCTCTCGAGGACACTGCGCTCAAAAGCTGCTCTTGATACGCACTATAATTTACTTTTTTGTGGTCTCTGTAACTCAGAATAAAAAAAGTCTCTAAAATTAGACCAGAAAATCAAGTATTTCGCTGATTAAGAACTTCATTACTGAAGTAGGCTTAGTTTCTTGGCAAGATTAGAGAATAACAAACTTTCAAGAAGAAAGGGTACAAATTCTAATCACATTATAAAGATAGTAAAGTATAATAAATCATTACTTTTAAAAGAGAAATATTTTATTGTACCAGTAGGTTTTTATAAAAATATTGTACATATATAAGTTATAAGAGGGATCAATTCAAGGAAGAGCTAGGAGAAGTTTGGATGTAAACGGCAAGAAGTGAACCAAGAACTTGGAAAGAAAGCATCAACAATTAGATAGATATAATCTTGAGTATTGAATGAACATTATTATTATTATTATTATTATTATTATTATTATGTATGATACAATGCAACATTTTCCTTCTAAAAGTATTATTTGTATTACTCTTTACAAACTTTATAAAATAACTTAAATGTTAATATTAATATAAGTTAGACTACATTATTCTATTTCGAATATTTCTTCTAGTCTTTTCAATTGAGTGCTGCGGTTTTGTTGTTATTCTGGCCAGTTACACCATTAAAATGGACATAATTAAAACGAAAATTAAACTAAAGTACGAAGAGAACAGAATGGACAACCAGTTTAGTAGTTTAAAGATTATAGAATGTTATTATTTAGTAGAATTAAACAAGTGAATCGGCTAGAATCAGCCCTGGCCGGCCTAAAATTAGGGGACTATCCCGATTCCGAACTGGGCGTTTCCAAACTGTGCGATTTTGCCTATTTTTTAGGAAAAGAGAATGAAAAATTGTACATATTTTTATCATTAAAAATCATTATTAGACCAGAATTTGATGTTGAATTGAATGCAGAAGACTCTTTTTTAATAGCTTCAATGCGAACCGAGTTATCGAAGCTTTTTTCATGTTTTTTTCCTAAAAACCGGCAAAATCGCACAGTTCGGAATAATATATCGAAGTCTTCCCGGACTCTGACGAAAACCATGAAACCATGGATTAGCGAGGGCTTCCTATTCTTATTATTCTTTTTCAAAAAATTGCAAAACATTTAAGTTTTCATCTTTATTTTCGCATACCCAGATACAAATAATACACTCATAATGTTCACAAATAAAATAAGATCAAAATAATATACATCTAACAAAATACTCTGTTTCATAGAAAACCTCTGTCTTTTATAATAATAATAATCATGATATTTGTAAAAATATAAAATAATAATAGACTTAGTGATTAAATTGAGGTCAATAGTAGTAAGTTAAAGGTCTATTTTGACTGGATGCTAGGGGGCCAGTCCCTTGAAAGCGCCCGTTTGCCAACCCGTTTAATACTCAGTTAAGTTACTTTCCACGTGGTAGATCGTATTTTAAACCGGATACTCGGGATCCCATCTGGTCGAGAGAGAAGGATTCCAGGGTGGCACCGTAGGCGGTAGGCTGAAAGTATGGAATATAGGAGGAGTCTAGAAGTTTCTGACTTTCTTTTATTTGAGGAAAATTTAGTTTGTTTTTATTAAGGAAGTATTTACCTAGATCCTTGAAAACTGGACTCATTGGTATAGTCTGTAACAAGAAAAAGGCTGCAAGGTGCGGTGTTATAAAGGCTTTCAGAAATTGCTCAATTTTCGTCGAAA
>JAQGAV010001095.1:0-23537 GCA_034691345.1 Phasmarhabditis papillosa | reverse complement strand
AAAAACCGGCCTTACCCGGCCCGGCCCGGCCCGGCCCGGCCTGACCTCCAAAATTTCAGGCCGGGCCGGATAACCAGCTCTGGTCTAAGACGTAATTACTTCTATCAGGTCCCCTCAAGTCATTGTCAAACATGTCCGGCCTGCCGTGAATAGGTGACACAATCTCAGGCCTGAAGAGGTCGTTTCCGGGCAAGGCTTTCTGAACCATTTTAACCCTCCCTGGCTTGCCCATACCAAAGTTGAGAAATCCAGTCCATATAAGGCCAAGTCGGACTAATAACATCATGATATTGTTAAATATTCCAATGCATTACATACAACATCTATCAAACTAAAAGCTTATCTTCACTTTCAGGAAGGATCACAAGATGGCTTTGCTCCAACTAGAAGATATAGAGACCGCAATCGACGCCCTAATCAACCTTCACAACTACAAGTTGGCGGAAAACGCTCATCTACGAGTCTCCTTCTCAAAGGCCGGAATTTAATTACCATATTATGCGTTTTTATTATTTGATTACATGTTCCCCAAATTTTTGGATTTTGTCTAGTCTGGTCCCCGATAATTTTAGCTAGACAACGATTTCCAACAATCTTTTATCAACCCACGTCTCACAAATCTAAATTATCTGTTCCCAAAAAAGTCATCAAAACTCCGGTTCAGACGTAGGTTCGGCTGTATTCTAACTTATAATAATTTATTTATGCTTTTAAGAACTCAATTATCTCTTTAAACGGTTGTGCAGCTTGTCTGGTTCGTGAATTGCGGGGAATTGTCCTAAAGTTTGCTTTTTATTCGAAAAGGATGAATCCCATTTCCTCGGCCAGATGAAGTTGAAGTTATTCGTATAATGATATAGGACCCGTTGTAAAAGGTGCTGTTCCTTGTATAAGTCTTATCAAAAGGTAAAGAGGGTTTGAAGGTTATGATTTCTGGAACATTTAATTAGCGTAGAGTTTAGCATCTGTTGCAAATAGTTCCAGGGTCGGCCTTCGTAATAATCTAGATCACAGTGATATATCTAGTCTAATTTACGAACATATGTGTACACATTGTTTTGATTGAATGCCATATTACAATGATAACTTGTCTCTGCTCCCTCTAAAACTGACCCTTTATTTAATCTGGCCACACTACACTCTCGCCTTTTCTTACCTATCGTACTACTTTACCATCTAGCACCAACCCCTTGAAGCAGTCACCCTTTTGTCAACTTATATTATTCAGAGATGGGATGGTTCATCTTGCGTTTGCTTGGAATACGGGATTTTGTACTAACAGATTCCGCAACTCTGACCAACCCTGCTCACCATCTCTGAATCAGTCCCATTCCCCTATTATTCATATAGTTGTCTGTAAACTGTTGAAAATGGGCTTTAAGCCTTTTTTCAACTAGTTCGGATTTCCGCATTGCTGTTTTCTTCTTAACTTTTATTAAGGTCTCCGCGTTATTCTTATTTTCGGCTTTATTTCATAATTTCAAGCTTTCTTCTCCCGACATAATAGGGCTTCTAGCAGCTTGCCTGCAATGTCTGCCGTTAACCACTATCTAATCGTAAGCATATATCATTTTAACATTTCATACTTCTCTTTTTGCATTTCACAGTCAAAGTATTTGTAACACAAGGTTCGTTATTTTGTAATAAAACTTAATTCAAAATGACAATATTCTGTTTGAAAACGAAATTTAATAAAACTATATTCAATATAATACATATGATACTCAACCAAATTACAATCTAAAGCAATATACATGAAAAATACTTCCAATGAAGAATGACGTAGATGGCAACCCGTAGAAACTATGGCATCAAAAAAGCGACCCAGAATCTAAAAGCGAAATTTGACCTGCATGTAATGAACGTTTCACAATGTTATTATAAGCAACAGGATACCAACTCATTTCCCAATGTTAGTAAACAATTATTCGTATTGTTGTTATCACAATGAGTAACAGATAAAGTTTAACATTTATGAACATACAAAAGAATAACTGACAAGACGATAGTACAATACTGGCAATACTTAGGACACAAATTTAGAGGCAAGAAATATTGAGACAACAGGTATGTATGGCAAGAAATGCAAAATAAAATGAGAATATACTAATAAGTAATAACAGAGACAATACATTTACATATACAAACTATTTAGAACTAAATATAACACAAAATAATACAGCTTTGAAAAAATGCTAACCAAAAAATAACTATAAGGCACCATGAAAATAATAAAAAATGTTCAACCGTAACACAACGAAAACATGAAGTATATATATATAGACATGCTCTAAATGACTTGAGACGGACAACCGTTAGGTGGACACAGCGAGCCATAAAACGAACATTATTTTACCTAAATGTTTGTGTTGAATACAAGCAGCAGTCAATCACAAAAAGCAGTGAATAGGACAGTAATTTTCACACTTGATTCAAAAATGTAGAAAACCAACCTTTTACATAACTTTCATGTAGGGATGATTTCTCTCACTCTTCAGTTGAACTTTCAACCGTTTTGAACCAATTTGGAAACCATTCATCGCAGCGATGGCATTTTGAGCACTAAGTGCGTTATCAAATGAAACGAAACCTAGAAAACATATTGGTATCATTTCAAACCGAAAATGACTTACCGAAACATTTTGAAAGATTGGTGACTTTATCAACGAAAACTTTCGCCGATAAAACATTTCCGAAAGGTGAGAATGTATTCATCAAATCCGAATCGCCAAAATCCTAGATACAGCAAATTAAAACTAAAGCGGATAGGTAGAATAGTCCAGTAAGGTCAAGCAATCTTTAGTGGTCTAAAGTAAGGGGTCTCCCTAATAAATTTCAACGTGAAAATTAGAGGTCCTCAGCCTGTGTACCAGCTATTTTCGTCTTTATGGGTTTATATTAGTAAAAAAAATTTCCCCACAGCAAAAAATTAGGGGTCCTCCATTATTTCAACTGGGTATTCAACCTATGTTAAAGCGCATAAAATATATTACCTGTGGCAGATGATAAATAAACAAATTTGAACCATCAGGTCCCTTCATATCTCCATTTCCAATGCCAGCAGCTCCAGCGCCAGCTAGTGCAACTGGGTTCATTGTATTCATTGCAGAGACTAAATAAAATATATATTACAACAACACGGATCAAATTTGGATAATGAATTTCGCGAAATTCATAATTGTGTACAATATGTAATTCTAATTATTTCAAAAAGACACCCAAAAGCCTTTCATTCTAGATTTAATAACTGCCAAACATTGAACACAATATTTCTATACAACCGCGTATCCTACTAAATAGGCACAAAACTTACAAGCATACTGCTGGAGAGCTTGTTGTAGTGGATCCACGGAGATAGCTGCTTGCTGCATATGAATGGACTGCAGTGCTGCAGCGTTTGGAGGTGAATTGTCCATCTTTACACCTAAACACAAACCAGTCTTTATTAAAAATAATTGACACCTACCTGAAGGTTTCTGATATGATGAAATGGGATGCTGCGCCGTATATGATGTTACATTGGTAGACACAGGTGGGCTTTGCATTAGCGCAGCTCCTTGATATCCATAACTGGGCATAGCCGCCATGCCTGAAATAGTACGAATTGAATGTGGACCACACATCTAAATATAGTTAAAATAATGACTTTTAATAGCTTCGACCAGTTATCAACCAGTTCCCGGTAATAGAAAGTTGTACTTACACATCAAACTCACTATTGGCTTGTTGGTGTGCTTTTTGTTCCTGGGCTTGCTGCTGCGCATGTTGTTGTTGACCCAATAATGCAAGTAATTGTTGCTGTTGTTGTAGTTGTTGCTGGGCCAGATGAAGTTGTTGAATCTGCGCAAGTGCTTCCAAACTTTGTCCGTGGGGTTGAAGAGCTGAATAAAGTAATTATTGATAGGTAAGAACGCTGAGAAGTATGATACGAGCATGATATAATTCTATTACAAGCAGGAAATTCGTATTATACTTCGTTTCACCATCACAATTACATGCTAATAAACTCATACTATTAACAGAAAATAGGAGATGGAAATATATTAGGCTATTCAAAGGCAGACGCGTAATTCCCCCGACGTAGATTGGCGTTAGCTTCAAAAGCGGTATACATCCGGATACCATGAGCATCAATACCTAACGGTAAATCGATCACATACGGTGGTTGAAAAAAAACAACGAAAAATCACGACATCGCCCAAACTTAAAAGCTTAAGAACAGAATGCACACAAGACGACAGCAGAATAGAGAACAGCTAGCATTCGATATTCAGTTACCTAGCTGCGGCTGTACATTAGTTGTGGATGAGACAGTACTTGTCACAGGGGCAGTTGTAGTGGGCACCACACCAGCAACACTGGTTGGCCCACCTTTCTCCGATAACTTTCCCAATGCAGATAACACTAAAACCGCCAACCAATTTTAATCGTAGAAGGTTTTTATTATTCATGAATTTAGAAAAGTCTGCACAAGCTATGGAAACGGAATGCTTTCTTACCTCCTCCCAAAAGACCGAGCATGTTTGGTTGTTGCTGTCCTTGAAGTAACGAGGCCAGTGCCGTTAAAGTTTGCATAGGAATACCACCGACACCCAACTAAACATTTCAAAGTTAGAATGAACACGGCCAAGCTTAACCTGTTGCAGAACGGGATTTGCGGTAGTGGCTGGTAGTGACGGAGAAACTGAAGCTGCGTTGGACCCTCCTTTACCTTTTACATCTCGTTCCTTTTGGGAATCAGCGAACTTCACAACTAACGGTGCAGTGCAACCCTGAAATAAAAATTTTAAAAGTGATAGAACGTTTACTAGCAATAACGTTAGCCTCAGAATACAATTACAATAACTAAAATAAAGAGAATAATCGTGAGATAAGAAACAAGTTCCATAAGACATAACAAGGAAAACATGGATAAATATTTAAGACAGTGCTACTTGACAAAAAGACAGCTCAATAATAGTTGAATTTCGACGCTGCATTTTAGTCCGTAGCTGTTTTTAAACAAAGAGACGAGTAAAACAATAACATTTCAACTAATAAGTAGTAAATCCGTTTTGAATTGCAAAGCATATGTTGGGTTAGACTCTACCTCCATCGTTTGCGAATGATGCATTTCCTTACAAGCATTAACGGCATTCAAACGTGTAGAAAACGTTACAAAGGCACATCCTGAAAGGTATAGACAAACATGAAAGTACGAACCAGCCGGGGCAGAAGACTCTAGGTGCACCAACAGAACAAAACACAGAGTTGAGCTATTAAATTAATCGAAATAATTCTATTGATCCGCCTTTCGAATCTCAATTGCGTATTATGGTTTTTGAAGTGAACCAACAGGGAATAGCAGTTTGTGAGACAAATCGAAAATAGGGAGCAGTGACCATGCAAAGCCAATTTTAACATTTAGTGCCCCTGCCATATGAAACAAAACCAGACACTTTAACTCAATTAACACTTAAATGACTAATAAACGACTAAACAACATTTGTCTTAGAATATGCTATCCAACCTCGACTTCTGCTTTCGGTGTCTCTTAAAACACTGCAGTCTTCAATGTGACCAAATTTGCAGAAAAGGGTTCGCACATCCTCTTCATTTTGCTTCTTTGACAGCTGTCCGATAAACAGCTTCCTTTCTAAAAGGAAAGTATGTGCTAGAATTTTTGAATAGACAATACCATTGCGATTTTCCGTGTCGGCAGGTTTCATTTGAATGGCATGATGCATACCATCTATAGTCTCAATGTTGTGTAATGCGCACTGAGCTGCTATTGCGTCCTTCCGGTGGTAATATAGAACAAAGCAACAACCTAAATTGCGATCTTAATGAATTACTATTTGAACGGCAATCTTTCCCAAGAATCGAATAATCCCTTAGACGCTCAAACTAGTTTGTTCCTACCTTTGCTGGTCTGGGTGTTTTTGTCACGAAGGATATTCAGCGAATAGACTGGCCCGTATTTCTCGAACAGTTTACGGCAGTCGGGTTCATTCCAATGCCGAGGAATCTGAACAAAATTAAATTAGCAACCCCGTCAATCATAATAACACTTTTAGGCGCATCCCTGTGGATGTTCTCCGGACTTCGCGCCTATTGCAGTTATCAAGGCGCATGATACAACTTGACCCAAATCGCCTGAAAGCGTCCGCAATCACACATAACGTCCCTCTTGACCTGATTTAGGAATTCACAACAAAAGTCAACCGTCTACATAGGATGTTATTATAATCGCCAAAAAATTACTATAGAAAGATATGGTGCCTGCTCCCGAAAAACATGTATTAAACTGTAGGTGCCGCTCCAGCCGAGTATGGTAAACTCAAAATCGGCCTCGGCCATTTGAAATACTACTCGAACTGTTATATTTAAAAGGGTCTAGTTTCAGCAAAACGCGTGCCTTTGTCTGCCCTAAGCAATCCGAAAATTTATTCCAAGTGGTAAGGTAATACGTTCAACGATGTATTTGAGTGGGAGAAAATCTCATTTTCATTTCCTTGCCATAATCAAATTTTGCATTCTATGGGAACGTTAGGGCTGTATTGATGGAAAAACAAAGCAGTGGGGTTAGTGAAAAATCGATAAGTAGCATTGTGATTTCCAATAAACTATGTGAGAAAAAACCCGCAAAACTCAAAGACAAAGAATATTTGTGAACTTACTTGGCCGACAAACATTTTGATGCTATCCTGATCGGGCTCGGCTGGAACATCCGTAGGATCTACCATTCTGCAATAGAAACTCTTAATATCATGGAACCATTCTAATGAAAAAACGAATAATGTGAATAATAAGGCCAAAACATGACTAACGTAATAACTAAAAAATATATAGAAAGCTGTTCACACGTTGAACTAATAATAGGGATGTTACGAAAGTTTGCAGGTGAAATCTCTATAATTCGTTAAAGTGAAGTTCATAAAAGTTATCGCTTACAGCACTCCGGAAAACCACACATCGCACTACAATCGAGGTTTCGCAACAAATTAAAGTGACTTAAGGTTAACATTTCAATGATAGGTGTGAATTGGTAAACTATAGGAGAATAATATAAATATATGAGTGAAAGTGGGATGTAATAGAGGAATAGCGAAGGAGCCAGCCCACATCCTTACAACAGCTGGTTTACTACAAGACCACAGCAACAGGCCAGAAGAGAGAAAGTGTGGGCATTCTCTCAATAAAAGCAAAAAGCAAGCGAAAGTGAGAATAACTAGAGAGAAACATACTCGATGCAGAACATAAAATACAGTAGGAAATTCACGGCCATTCCAAAGCAAATCGAAGCCAATATGGAATTTCACACACAATTCCCCATTCGAAGGCATTTCTGCGTGTGAAAATAACCAGCAAATTTACATATTCTTAATATTCTTATATCCAAATAGCATTAACCCGTCAAATGATGATTAAAATTGGGGAAAAAATAAATGGACTAAACCCAAAGTTCACAGAGGTAATATTTGAAATACAGGTTCGAGCAATGAGTGGTCCGAGAAATAATCGGCTATATTTCAGGTATCGTGTAAGTTACAAATACAAAACAATGATGTTGAGGAATAAATCTTATCTAGGTCTCATTATGCTTCCGTAAAACTGAATAAAATAGAAAGGATTTAGAAAAAAAAAGAATGAATGGGAAGGAGAGATGTGTACTAACCTCATAAACGGATATACTCCATCCATCCCATTACAAACGGATCCCTCCATACACCAAAAGAAAGATAAATGCAATCACCGCTACGCACAAAGAAGACCTAACGTAATATCCTATCGCAAAAGTACTACGAGGACAAGAAAATGTTTCGCAGAAGGAAACTACTAAACTACGACGGTGGTTGAAAACAGCAATGACTCGTCAATATAACTGTCGGCAAAAGACAAATGCCGAGAAAACGCCGTCCGTCTACCACTATAATTACAGGACCTTCGAACGGAAAATATTACAGCGATGCACATTAATCACAAAGGGGAGGCAGGAAAACAACAGACGAATCGTTCACATTCTAACAGCTACTAGCTTTATATTAACAAAATGTAGTAATTTATATCCAGAGAGCTAGTGAAACAAGCAGCGGAAAACGTAATCAGTAGCGAAACCCATTAACAGCACGCGGTAAATTACATCAAGCGTGGCAAAACAAATAAATCCGTTAATTAAGAACATGTCCAATTTGCTAGGTTCAAGCGATAGTTATCCTGTAGGATATAGCTATAACAATTAATATATTTTATTAGAATTTTAGTAGCTTCTGTATTGATTGTAATTAGAATTGGGGTTCTAGGTTTGTTAGGTGAGAAGCCATAATAATTAATCTATCAAAAAAGGTACTTTGGACGCGAATAGCGCTTTAGACGGTGGCTGTGGGTCAGGTTGGGGATAGGGTTGGCTATAGTTTACGCGATGGATAAGGGAACGGACATTGAGAGATGAAGGGAACATTTAGGATTGTGATTGTAATGTTTAGAAATGAACTAAACCAAGAGTTTAGTGAAGGGCAAAATTGCGCAATTACTCACGTAATGAATGGAAAATAGAGGGCTGATACAACTACTGCACTATAGTAAGCTTATAAGGGCGGGCAAAATCGAGAGAAAATGCAGTTTTCATAATTTCAATGGCTATTACGATGAAAAATAATGTAAAACAACAAAATCGAAATAATACTTTCCACAATGGAAAGCGCACTACAGTTACAGACAGAGAAATGGGCAGCCAGAGAACGAGAGGATACCATAGCAAAACTGTAGCGCGCAGTGTCCTCTAAAATGATCCATCGCTATCTAACACGTTCAATCTTGATAACAATTTCAATCGATATTTATTAAGATGTCAGTATAGTTCCCTTAGACAATAATTTCTTAACATGCAATATATAACATTTCTAATTTAGAATAATAACAACTATAAGTTAAGTTAATCAAAAGAACCCACAATCAAGTATGTAAAAATGCAGCAACTATAAAAACAACAAGAGTGTAAAAGTTGTGAGATTCCACCAGTTAAAATAGAAAACCCTGTGACCTAATATTAACGTCTAATGAGTATGCATGATGCGTGTAATAATTAAAATATGAAAATGATATTCAACAATCTTTCACAGAAGGTAAACAGTTAAAACTAAAAGTGACTAGAAGTAGAAAAATACGGTTAGAAATTAACAGACTAGAAAAAAATGGTAAAATTACTGAAGCGAAATCCTAGAAAAGCCACTATCCAGTCTAGCATACTTTTCTAGGGGTAACCTTCACATTCTGTTCACAGCTGGTATTCCTAAGAGATGCATACCTTCGCCAAGAACAGCTCTTACTGAGGACAAGAGCAAAAGTCGAGGAACTGATATCTGAATAATTGGGACTAATTGGAATAACGTGATATAAACTAACTTCTTTCGGTTGCCCACTAACTTTTAACTGAGCTGATACTGTCCCAGCGAGATTTGCCAACTGCACGAGATACATTACAAGATGACATGGTTCCATCTTGTTGGCGCTGTCAATTACCGCCTAGAACAAACAAATACTTAGCTATGAGCAAACAATCCCACCGTAATGGCATTATTAAGCATAATTACGAGTTGCACAACTTCTTCGGTATCCTCAGGGATTATCTGGCATGTTTCGAGGAGTGGCAGAAGCTGGGCATTACGTTCCTCAATCGAACATAGACGACTATATTTCATCTAGGTAACAATTAATAACATAATATCTAATGAAAAGAAAAACCTGGAGAAGAAGAGAGTTATTCTGGTTCAGGGCAAAAGCATTTCGGAAAGAGAATTCATATTCAGAATTTCGCGCTCGCTTCATATCGTTGAAGACAATTGTAGACAGTGATAGCTTTCGTGCTACCTATTAGTAAATAACGTTGTTGAAAAATCTCACAAAGTAAACCAATTACTTCATCAACTTCATCTTCGGACACCTTTTTGGTTCTTGAGCTGTGCATGAATTCTTTAGCCAATCCAATGCCGTTGGTGATAATATCTCCTACTGCTTCGGTAACACCATTTCTGAAATAATACATAAGTAACTCAAACGATATCGACAAATTACCTCGTCGACAGTCCTTTCACCCTTCCAAATGGTACATGTTCGATCTTCTCAGCTACATCGGAGCGTCCCATTCTGCAATTAAGAATTTCTCAGGCATTTAGAAAGCACTCACTTGTCCAGAAGAACTTTGAGGGATACGAAGTGCTTCCTCTGGGCTCTATCAACTACAAATAGGTATCGATCCGCACCAAAGAGACTATCTCTGTGCAAAATGGCAGCTAACTCCCTGAAACAATTACATATAGTTAAGCGTATTGAAAATATCTACCTCGACAAATACAATGACGTGTCGTCACTTTTTCTAAGTATGGCATACTCTCCATTTTTCAATTCAGTTGTCCAAAAGCCGGTGTCGGCCTAAAAATGACTGTGTTTATCAACTAGACCCGTCAGCTTACTTGGGTCACATAATTTCTTGATATCAAATCATCCACGCACTTGTGGGCTTGCACTACATAATTTGATTCGCACATCCAGCTGCAAGAACGCCAGTTAGTGATGCAAAATGACCTGACGAAGAACTTACTTGTCGAACTTTATTCCAAGTATATTGTAAAATGTAGTAAGATGACGCTTTGATATGTCTCTGACGTTGTTCCACAGTTTTAAGTCGTCTGTATCAATCTCTCCACTAGAACAACAACTGCCAAAGTACAAAGACTATTGCCTACCTCATTAATGCTTTTTCCATACCAACAAACGTTTTTCTTACATCTTCTCGGAAATCTTCATCTGTTACTGACCGTTTATTGGCCACCACATAACAGTCTGTTAACATCCTAATCTTCTCTACATCGCTCAAGGCATTCCAGTAGTTGTCAGACGGCTTCACCTTAAATGATGCATGAGTTAAATCAGTAGCGAAAACTTCACCTGAGGCCAGTACGCAGCAATCATGGCAAACTGAACTCCCCAATCTCCTAAGTAGTTTACTGATATAACATCATGACCCATCGCTAATTGACTCTAAAACATGTGTAAAATGATGATTATCATGTTAAACAACCTCATGGATGAACTTCCCAAGCAGAGTTGATCTCAAGTTGCCAATGTGAAACTGCTTGGCTATATTGGGACTCGAGTAATCAATAACAATTTTATTCTTTTTGGTGGCGACGTCAACCAAAAGCGATCGAAAGAAAGCCGAATCTCTCAAATGGCGGAGATGGGTAGCCATCTGAATATTCCCCCCATTCCTTTTTCGCACTTTGGACAAAAATACCATTGCGATTTTAACCCTTTCACTGAGAACAATCTACAGATCAAACAATTTTATTTACATATGGGATAAAACATACTACAACAACCTTGCATTTTAAAATACCAGTATCACAAATATATATATCGAAATAAAAAAATTAATAACATTTTCACAATTTACAAACAGTTATCAAAGTTGGACATAGTGTATTATTCTTCTGGATCTTCGTCACGGATGAGGCTGTCTCGATCACCTTCTTCAATATCAGGCTCACAGCACGAGAAACAACATCTAAAACATTATTTGAAAGAAATTTACACAAATGAAACAAAAACATACCTAGTGAATATATTTCCTTCACCCATATTTGGCAGAATCTTGGTTCTGAACCAAGGACCGAAGAAGATATCGTTGTAAACAAACATGCCGAAGATAAGAAGAGCGAAACCAAGTACCTATAAAGATTGTTTACGTTGAACTGGACATCCAATTACCTGAACAGGAATGAATTGCTCTCCAAACATAGGAATGCTGACACACCAGATTACAAGTGTGCGAACGCTATCGAGCACCATACGAGTAGTTGCGGATAACTCTTTGGTTACCGATACTCCCGCAAAGTTGAAGAATGCGATACTGAAAACAGACCTTCAATACTGAAACTACAAGAATGTCTGCAACCTGATGACGGTTCCCATGAGAGCAACAGCGATCATTGGAACATCCTTTATTTCTTCCCAGGCATAGAAAACATCCTGGAATGTGGGAATAGTTAAATCGATTTTCACAAATGAAAATACCTCAAGTCTGCCTTCGGGGTTAGTGGAAAAGGTTTTTGGTACATGTATATAATACATTGGTACCATAAGGACGGAGAGAATAGTCATGCCGAACAAACCTAAAAACCTCTATAAATCTAGCTAGAACTGAAAGAAGAATTACCTTCTAAACCGACAGCAAACAATGCTGGTACATCATATTTGGCGAGGAATTTTTGCTCATAGACCATTTGTATGGCAACAATTATTTGCGCCATTATGATGAGCAAGTTACCTATAATAATATGGGGAATAAGTCAACTGATCGAGAGGAACAAACCAGTAATGATATTATTCTTGTCATCCATTGGATCGTCATCATAAAGGATGTCGCTGACGCCGACGACAACTAGACCGCAAATGATGCCGACCATGCCGAACCATTTGAAGCCTTGAATTCGGGCTCCTAGCATTCCAACGGAGAGCAGACCAGTGAATACAATAACAGATCCTAAACTTATTGTTGATTGCAATGCGATGATCAGTAATAACCTCTAAGCATTTGGAAGGAGCTGGCGGTGGTGAGATTCAGTCCAATGTACATGATTGAGGTTGCCAGAATATCGCAAACAGCTGGAGGCAGGAATACAAATGGATTGAATTGAGGAATTGTGGGTTCGATAGTTGAAGAAACATCAACGATCGCCCCATGCTCCCCTGGAAAAAGAACTGATAATTTAGATGTTACAAAAAAAGGTATTTCGGAAGTAAGAAGAAAAAAATTGAATAGAAACCTGAAACGTTTGCCCGATTCCATTGAAACTTCTTGTATCCATAAAGAACAAAAAAAGCTACCAGGCACAAGAATTCCCCGAAGAACATACATGTTGCCTAAATGCAGTAATTGATATTACATTGTAAAAGTATATGATAACCTGAAGAAATGGATGATTGAAGGCTACGTCTTTGTCCTTCATGCTGTCGGCCCATTTCGCGCAAATCGTATTCAGTGATCCGGTCACGACCATCATCACCGAGATGATGATGGCAAAGGCCGGGATTCCTTCGGCCATGCTTCGCCTGAAAACGATGAGCAATTTAGCGTTGACCAATTTAATGAGAGAAGAAGTTATGGTCAAGACTGGCGATTTAGTCTTATCAACAAATTTCATAAAACCGATAACGAAGGTCAAACGCTTGAAATTCAATATTTCGCAGACGTAGGAGTGATAGCAACAAACCAATACTTAGAAAATAGCGGCGCCAGAGGCCGTATGGTGGATACGGCCACATGAAGGTTTAGCTATATGAAAGGAAGAATATCACAGAATCGTATTGCGAGACAATATATGAATGAATTGACATAAAACAATCACGTTACATAATCGCGAGACCGTGCCAGGCTACCAAGATGCGACGCCATGTGAATCACTTGTTGACAAAAAAAATAAACTAAAAATCTACAGAAATTTGCAAAGTCAGGCGGCTTTACTAGATTGGCAAATTAGACTGAATCCGCGGCTCTTAGTTACGAATGGGTCACAACATGTTTCTGCTCTAACACTAATATTCAAAATGGGTTTCGCGCCAAATTTTGACGCATAAGTTTTTTTGCAAAATATTGTTGTTGTCTTATTTGTTTTCTTTTAGAATTTATGTTTTACATATTTGCTATACCGCACCAAATACCTGTTTTTTTGCGTTACAGAATGTCTCAACCGTTTCGTGATGCGTCGAACCGTACACCGGTTACCAAATTGATGAAAGGCATGAGCGAGCTGTCTTTTCGAGCAAGACCTTCTAGTGCAAGCAGGCGGAATTTCAATGTCTCGATCAGTCAGACGATGAATCAATCCACAATTGGAGCTGCTAGGGTAATTTTGTTTTTACGTAAAGTGATAATGATTATATTCAGAGAGGACTGAGGAAACGAGAAATCACTCCTACTAGAAATTGCTTAAGCATGAACGCAGTTGCCTGTGATAGATTCATAGGAGTGAGGCCGACCGAGCTTGAGCTGGATCTTGCTCACCATTTAATGGTTACAGCGGTATGTAATTATTCCCGTCCTTCCTATTTTTTTGTTAAGCAACCTGATTCAACTTTCAACACATCGTCGTCCGCTCCAACCAGTCCCACAAAACCAATGACGGAGAGGGACGAGATGAGAAGAATGATGAGAGGTATTGGGAGTGTATATAACTTAATGTTTGGTTTCCTGTTTAGTCCAGTCAGCAGGAAATATTGCCGGCGAATTCGGCGAGGACAGAATATTGGCCTACCGTAAGAATATGGCTCCTGCTGCCCCAATTGGTCATATGAGTCAAACCAAGGTTGGTACAAGTATATTTTCAAGTGTTTACAAAATGTAGCATAAAAGTAATACCGAAAGTTAAAGTGACAGCTGGTCGAAAATCGGCCTGTGCTGACATACGCAATTGGTCGTGTGTTGTCTATCGAGCGCAGCACCATGTAAAAATATAGTAGTAAGTGCTATATTGTAGATTTTGTATTCCGCTCAGTGTCTCCAACCGTCTTCATCTGTGAAAAAATCGGGCCGTCACATTCCTACGAATGCTGAACGAATCTTGGATGCCCCTGAATTTAGAGGTTTGGTATAGCATAATATTCGCAACGTAAGATGTGTCTTTAGATGATTATTACATGAACGTAATAGACTGGAGTTCAAACGACGTCGTTGCCGTGGCCCTTGGCTATACTGTCTACTTGTGGAATGCAAGCAGCGGCGACATTCAGGTTTACATTTTCATTATCATTCATTTATTAATTGTCTTTCTTTCACAGTTATTGTTCGAGAACGATGAAACAAATGAAATGGAGCTGCCGACTGCTGTGAAATGGTCGAAAAATGGACAACATTTAGGAGTTGGATTCAAAGATGGTACTTTAAAGGTCAACTTATCTTTGAACAGTTTGTTTATTTTTGTTTATTTCAGATTTATGACCCCGAGAGGGTGGTGCCACCAAATGGAAAAATAGAGCTTCGATCAATGAAAATTCCTCGGCAATCTCGCAATGGAGCGCTCACCTGGAAAGGCCATTTACTTTCGGCCGGGTATCAAAGTGGGCAGGTGATTCATCACGATGTTCGTGTCGCTCAACATATAACTGGGTACGTTTATTTATCAGCGACCATATTTATTCCTTTTTCAACAGAACATTCAACGGTCACACACGTGAAGTTTGCGGGCTCCACTGGTCTTACGATGAACGTCATCTTGCATCCGGAAGCGGTGATAATACTGTCAAGCTCTGGGATGCATCGCTCACTGGATCAGAAGTAGATGTAAGAAGTGTTGTGTGAACTGTTAGTAATATAATTTCAGACTCCTGTATTTACCTTGGCTGATCATATTGCCTCCGTCAGAGCTGTCCAGTTCTGCAATTTCAAATCAAGTATGCTTGCGACAGGAGGTGGTCAACAAGATCACACTGTAAAATTATGGAACGTTCACAGTGGAGAGTTGACGAAGACGATACATACTGATAGCGCCGTTAGTTCGAATTCTTTCTGATATTCATTAATTTTTTTTCTCTCAGGTAAATGCTATTGTTTTTAATCAAGAATACCGGGAAATGATGACAGCACACACTAATGGTCAACTTCAAGTATGGAAATATCCTAGCATGGCTCAAGTAGCAACAATTAATGGTTTGTTAGGCTTATTTATTGTTTTTTTTTATTACTGTTTCTCTTTTTCAGCCCATGGCACTAACAGAGCTCTCTCTCTAAATTCATCTCCTTGTGGGCAGTTCGTTCTCAGTGCAGGTGGTGATGAAACACTCAGAATTTGGCATACTTTCAAGGTAATTTTGATACAGTGCTCACATCTATTTTAAATATTCTAGATCGACAAAAGCACCGCCAGGTTACAACAGAGAAACAAATTTATTGGTGATACTATCATTCGATGATTAACTTATTTGTTTGAAAAGCTTTTATTTTTTGTATTGTTGGTTATTCCGAATAAACTATGAGGTCTATGTGTTATGAAGTGCAGCGAGCTTGTTTATATTAGTCCATCGATTATTTGATGAATTGATTTACACATTAAACATTGTTTCGTCAAGCAAATGGAAGCGGCCAAGGTTAATTTCGATTGGGGATTTTTCAAGAAGCAGCCTTTTGGACTGCTTATGTTTCTGCAGATGGTTGGTATTTACTGCAGTAGTTTTGAATTGATATGTTAAGGTGTTCGCATTTGTGGTACTTATTGTGCCATTTTTCGTTCCCTTCATTTACGAAGGAATGATCATTGTTCGCGGATCTGCTTTCTCGCTGTTATTCATGTCGTTGCTGCTGAATCTATTCCACGTAGTTGGTTTGAATAGAAAAGTCATATCAATTAATAATGGTCTGAATGTATTCATTCCATGCACTCTCCTGGTAACTCATTTTTGAAATATGAAGTAAATAGATTCGTTCAGGTCTTTGGAGTTTCTGTGATCTTCTTTCTCATCTTTGTATTTAACAGTTTGATGGCTCTCGTTGCCTTTTTCGACTCCCTTCGTTTCACGTTTGGGATGATCATCACCTATGCACTGCTCAGTGTGAGTTTTTTAAAGTGTTTATTAAGAAAATATTTCTAATACCACTTGTTATACCGCGTAATAATGTACATTGGGAGTAAGACTAGTTTAACTAAGAAGTGTTAGTCTATTACTGCTGCTAATTTCAACTCGTTCAAAAAATAACCGGCTTCGAATATCACGTGAAAATAGAGCTGATATGGGGTTTGAAATTGATAGCCCTAGATTTAATAAATAGTAGAACGCAAATAGTAGGTCGTATCCATTCTTCTGAAATATGATTTATCGTTTATGTATGTGGGATTAGTTGGCATATCTTATTGTTAGCCGTTACTTCGCAATTGTCATATCATTTAACTTACCCAGGAGAATATCATTGCCACGAATATGCATATGTAGTATAGAAATACTAGCCACAATGAGAGGAATACCGGTATTGATAGGATCGCAAGTGTTCTTTCCGTTTTCATAGCCCTATGCATTTACATTTCATTTAAGGCATTTAACTCCTCGTTACCTTGTTTTCATATAATTCATTGTCGAAATTTTGGTAATGATTTTAAAATAACATATGGTTGACGTGAATAAGGTAATCACGCACCATAGAGGTGCCACAATGGCATATACCTAAATTTAAATGTTCAGCTAAGTCTCTTTTTTTGCTTTTAGTTTTATTGAGATTATTGATTTTTCGAAGCTAACCTTGTCGCCAGCTTTTCTAAAACACGGTGCTATCACGGAACTATAGCCATCTGTATAAACGAATATTGGAGATGAGTTGAATAAAATTACTCCAGAAACTAACAGTGGAAAGACTAGTATCACAAAGAGAAGTTGCCAGTTTTTGGTATTGTCGAATCTCTGAAATAAATTTAATTTCATGCTGCTGCTATTTCTTACCGCTGTCGTTATGTCTGTTGGCTTGCATAGTTTGAGATATCTGTTAACGGAAGTGAGCGCCACTCCCGTCATCTGACTCAGAATTACTGCCCCATTTAATACAATGATTAGGCCTGGGAGTGGAGTATCATTAATTTTCATCCAAAAATTCCACGTCCATGGCATATTTCTAGTGAAAGAGAAGCATATGTAGCACGAGAGGCTTAATAGGTCGGCGACCGCCTGAAATGCTGTAGTTGAGATTCGCTAACTCAAATTCACTTGTTGTAAAATATTAATTCTCTTTTGTTTCATTAAGCACCAAATACTAACCTGCAGTTGCCATATTCTGAAATAGGTTGATGTAAAGGGTGCAAATCTTCTGTACCGGAATACCACTCGTAGCTCCAGCAAATATAGTAAAATGATGAATAGAGAAATTAATATACAAGGAATGTGGTACTCAGGACGGTTTAGCCAAACGCCTTTGGCTATTTGACTTAATTGTATAGATGTGTTGTCATGACAGATCATTGAATAATTGGGATCGCTTGTCCCGTTCAGAACATGTGCAACGATCTATAACATAAACACTGGGATTTTCTCTTCTTTTTTTCGTGGGTTATTTATTTTGGTGACTATGCATATACGTCAAGTTACTTTAATTTTGTGGCTGCCACTATTCGAGGCTTAATTTCCTTTCTGTGGTCTTTAGTGAAATTTCGGAGTGTTGCATTTTTGCGAAACTTTTCTATTTTGAAGAATTAACTACATAGTTTTGAATTTGGTATTAACAGACGATAACTATATAAAAGTTAGAAAATTAAACAAAAATTACCCCTGTAAATGGATCCATAATTCCACTGGAAAGTTAAAATAGTGAGGTTTTTGTGTACCAGATAGAAGGTGTGAACTGTTGGTTGAGATCGTAAAATCTCGCCGGCAATGTTTATGTGCTCTCAAAGAGGATCTATGTACACATCAAAGGTTCAGTACCTGGTGAAGCAGCGTGGGAGCTTTTTTCGAGTCGAGTGATATTCAATACGGTTATTAAAGAGATTTTTCGGGAGAGTAGCTGTTTGTTGAACTTTTCGTCAGTTTTTCCTTCGACGTGACAGCGAAATCCTAAACGAGTGTATTGCAAGTGGAACTGGTGGAAGCAATATGTTAAGAGGAGCTGAAATGAAGCTGGAAATGACTTGTTGAAGCATGCCATCTTGTGGGCGTCCATCCACATTTACAAACAGGATGAGAAGGGATAGAAAATGTTAACAAACTAACAAATAAAAAATGCCATTTGTATTTTGTAAATTGGAAAAACAGGTAATTAATTAAAAAGAGAATATTGTTCTGCACAAGGAGTTTATGAACTTTACGCGCTTATTAAATTAGTTGTCGTTATCAGTTCATTAAGTCGCTAATAACATCGAACAATGAATACAGATAGTTCTCGCTATCTTGCAGTTTTGGAAGTTGCCACCCGTCGGAAGTACAATGCAGGAACTTGTAAATAATTAAAATGCACATAATTAAAAAGTTCGAAATTTTAATAATTTTTGCAAGCATTCATATAAGCAATCCAAAGAGAATTGTCTTCGAAACGTAAAGTCAGACTCACATCTGTTTTATTTTAGTGTGCATGCGCTGCTGAAACGCTGGTCTGTTTCCGATTGTCAGTTCTACTTTTCCGAGCAGCCCCGAATAGTCAACTGTTGCAGTTGTCGACTGTGATTATCGACGGAGATGGAACTTCCAGGTGAACTTATATTTTAGCTACGACAATGCAGTAAGGGATAACTTGTAACTATTTGATCTCGAAAGAAAGAGCGTTGACACTGTTTTCTAAATCTAATAGTAGCTAGTGAATTGGTGCCATGCAAATCGTAGTGGTAAGCAAATTCAAGCATTCATATTGGTCTTCGCAGACAATTTTACGAGTGAAATTGCATATATGCTTCTCCACGTGGTTTCCGGTGTAATTATGAGAATACTGGAATGAATGAAAGCGCCTGAGATGGATGATTGTTAGTTTCAGAAGTTGCTTTGTTCCTCTCCAGTTTTAATTTCGTGGTGTAGCAGATTGCTGTCAAAATTCCTTGAGAGTATAGGCAGTAATAAAATGTAACAACTTTCGTCACACTTTTCATTGATGCTAATATTTAAACTTATTACGAAAACAGATGTTTCTTAGTAATTTTTCTCATTAGGTGGGCGGGTGTGCCGGTGCTGAATTATTCAAACTGTATATACTAAGTTGATAGATAATTATTCGATAGTTTGGGTTGGCCGGTTTGTGCGTATTTGTGAAGGGGAGCTTTTGAAATAGCCGTACATCGAGAGATATCGAGGAAAGCTGAAACCTATACCTGAAGTGGGCGGAGTAAATTCTTGCCTATTCAGATGATTTGTGTGGGCCGAAAATAGTTAAGTTGGCAAAAAGATTACATCTTCATGCGCCTTATAAATGTAGAACACTTTATAACGCTAATACTTAAATTTCGTAAAACAGTCTTGATGTTTCGATAACTAGCGCGATACTACAGGAACATTGCCAAGTAATTGATTAAATGGCAATTAAGGCCGAGTAATTAGATTAAAGCTGCTAAAATTTGAGGTTGCCGTGTCTATCGAAGGCAATTCATCTTCTGTGGTAGTTGTATGTATGTGGGTTGGCTTGGTTTGATATCATTCTCAGCATACTAATTACCATATCGGTTTACAAAATGAGGATGCTTGACGCGAATCTTCTTGCAAATATTGGTTTTGGAGCATGTACGAAGCATTGGACGAAAGCCCACACTTAATCTGGTGCGGCACTACATTTTAGTCTTTCTGGAAAAAAGAGAGCAAAACTAATCCCACATTTGTCTCTTTATGGGAAGGATCGTCTAAGCTTGCCATGAATAACTACTAAGCTGATCGTTTGCCCTATATTTAATTACCGGCCGCTCTCTTGGCAGCGAATATGTTGCTCATTTACGTCATTCCTCTGCACATGTGGAGCCCAGTTATAAGTGATGCTTGAGCCGTGTGATCCAAATATAGCACACAATTATAATAATGAATGAGTCCAGTATGTGATTATATGGTGCACTTTTCATTCTAATCGTCTAAGTTTTGCGCTGCTTACTTTGAAAATCCATGTAATTTGAATTATTTGCAACTTTCATCTTGACTGACACCTTTTGTTTCAGGATGGCCGGAGCAGTTCCCCAATTCAGTCCCACTACATCTCCCACCAATCCAGCCGTTGTTTGAATGCTGTTGATCTACTTTCGTATTCACAATCATCTGTCGTCCTATTTTGATTCTGCAGTGAGCTTCTTTCATATGTATTATTTCTTCGCTTAATGTGATCCTTATGACATCCTTTATGATTGATTTTTTTGTATTTAATAAGCTTGCATTTCACAATTTTGATCACTCTTTAGCACAATACTACCCTTGCCTTTGCCTGTTTTTATTTTGTACCAGCTTTAATTGCTTTTGTTAATAAAATCTTTTTGTGAATACTATTTCATTAATGGTGTTTATGCGAATATATGGGTCGTTAGCTAAACATATTTATTCATTGTGTTTCAGATCATAATGCGGTAACAGCTATCAATATGATATACCTAGGGAGCGCCCTCTTTAACTATTGCACTTGCAATGACATATTGGTACAAGGATTGATATGTTGCATCAGATTGCAATAGTGTTCAAAAGCTTAGCCTTGTATATATTTTTCGAAATTTGGGTAAAACTCGTGAACACTACTAACAACTATTCAGGCCTAAGTCTTACTATATGATAATGTAGTTAACTAGAAAATTGCAACGGGATTTACATCAAACGATAGGAATTGTTATGTTATCTATATCTGCACAGACTGCTTGGTTCTACCAGACTGAGCAGCGTGATGGTGGATTCATGGGGCTGTTAGCTGGACATTTGAATGCCGAAGCAAACTCGGCTTGGTTGGAGAGAACTACATTCACTCTGAAATTGGGTTTATTTTATAAGTGGTTTTATGTTGTTAATATAGTCAGCCGTTTACAGCTTGCAGCTATTCTCACCTGTACTTTCCGGGGGAATGAGGATCAGTCAAGAGTTGCCTTAGGGCAGACTGCGGAGTCATGTGGCCGCACCAGGACTGAAAAACAAGAGTTTATATGGCACTTTTTGAACCGAAATTGAAATGAGGGTTTCTTGAAACAGTTTTAATTATTGCTAGTATATTATATACCGTGTATAAACAGTAGTTGCGCACTAATGTAATACTGGTATGCTGATACAAGGATGTTATATTATTTTATCTGTGGACATTACCTGAGCATATCCGATATAAAACATTTGATCGTTATCGTATTCTTCAAATCCGGGAATTGTTGGCTCAGCTCCATGTTTCTCGACGAATCTCTTGTAGGCCTAAATGTGATGCGAGTTATTTGAGATAGAATAGTCCGGTACTCTTTATATACTTTCTTGAATGCATACTTTTATACATGAACACAAATGCTTTACTTCAGAGGATCGTAGTAGATCGCTACAGGTCCTCCGAAAATAGTTCCATTATTTAGTCGCCTACCTTGTAAGCTTCCTTTACTCCTCCATTATCGGCAATGTTCTCTCCTTGAGTGAGAACTCCATTGATCTTGTGGTCTGTTCCGGGAACTTCGATGCTACCGTACTGGTCGATGATGCACTTGGCTCTCTCGGTGAAGGCTACGGTAGTCTTCTCATCCCACCAGTCAACCAAGTTTCCGATGTTGTCGAATTGACGACCTAAAAAAGTTACTGGGGTGGCCCAACCTAACATTTTACCAGAAAAACAGCATGCCAGCATACCGTTTTCCGGAAATTGTTTAACAAGTTCTCCTTGTGCCCACCCTATTTGTAACTAAGGAATTACGTTGTTGCCAAGTTTCAACCTAACAATATGCTTCGCGGTTCTTTTTTGTAGCTCCAGCCGCTTTGAGATAATTTCCGATTTTCTCAAAAATTCAAAATACAACTAACCCTGATCATCGAATCCGTGGGTGATTTCGTGTCCAATAACAGAGCCGATACCTCCGTAGTTCAGAGCTCTGCAACGGTAGTTAGTGTCTGTATGAACGGTTGTAGCTTACTTTGGATAGTCCTTGTGGAAGAATGGAAGCTGGAGAATTGCAGCGGGGAAAACTAAAGGGAAGTATTCGAGAATCTAGCAAACTCAGAGAAAGTTAATCTTACGAATGAATTGTAAATTTGAATCAATAAATGACGCCCATAAAGTTCTCTTTGTTTCTTGAAAACTGATTATTTCATTTCTGAAAATCTTTAGAACACCCGAAATACTCTCATAATCGTTTGTCTTATTATAAAGCCAGAAAATAATCCTTATTACATAATCAGTAATTCCGGGATACTTACTGATTGCGTTCTTGATGCTGGAGTAGAACGCGTTGACGGTAGCTGGATTGGCTGAGAATTCGTCTCTAAAAGTTAGCTAGTTTTATGGATCTGTAACAGTTTGGTTCTCGCCAGGAAATTAGCAACCCTCACTATTGAACTATGGTGGACTTTAGATGTTAGTCATAGTATTGTCGTTATCAAAAGCTATGGTCACAGCGCAGTATCATGAAGAGAGGCTTGGATTTAAATGAATTCACTTTCGCAGAAAAGGGTCTCAATCAAACAATTTTCCATTCCTTTTTACACCGCTGCCCCCCAGGATACTGTGCCGGAAACGTAGCTTCTGGTATAGACTATACACGCTCTCTCTATATTAGCAGAACACTCATCGAGGAGCAGCTCTCGTGATGTAATTCGCACGCATCCTCATATTCATAGGATTGTAGTTGAGGGTATTGGATTTCAGTTTTTCATTGGTTTCGTTTCGCCTCCTCTCATTCATGGATGCTTCTGCATCCACACTAACTATTCACAATACAAAAACAGAAAAATGGTCTAAAATTATTACAGAGTGGTACCCGCTAAATAGAACCCGGCGCCGTGGACGACAATACACCAAATGGTCCGATGATTTCATTGCAGCAACCATTTCAATTGGAAGAATTGGTGTTACTTGGCAAAGAATAGCGAGAGAAGAGCCCAGAATATTCAGAAATATG